>OVAV01000146.1:0-20398 GCA_900406375.1 Iberis amara | reverse complement strand
CCTATTATTACTATGATCTTACTGTCTTTCTTCAAGAATATACCTAAACAAATCCAATTTATTAATGTCCACTTTTATGGGGTTTAGATTAAAAAAAAACAAACCCTAGTTATTTGTATCATTATATCATCCAATTAGTTTTTCTACTCCTGGTAAAATTCATTAAAGCTATGTATCCGCAGATTAAGACCTTGTAGTAGTTTTCATAGTAAAGGAAGAGCTAATGGCACAATGCGTACACAAGTCAAGCAAGCAAGCTTATGAAGCAGCAAAAATTCATCTGCCCATCGATGAAAAAAAAAAAAAAAAAGACTGAGAATCTAAACATGAACCTTGAAAAAAGCAACAATCCTTGAGATTTATTGTTGAAAGGCTTTTCCTTTATCTCTTTCTCTTGGTACCAGAGCCAGAGCCTCTTCCAGTAGCCTTCTTCTCAGTAGAAGCATCTNTCCAGTAGCCTTCTTCTCAGTAGAAGCATCTGCCGCTTTGCCTCTGCCTCTACCTTTACCAGCTGTTGCCTTTCTTGCTCCAGAGCTTCCACCTCCTTTCAATTCCACTTCCACTTGGATCCCTGCTAAGATTAAGTAAAGATTTTTGGCAAGTCGATCAATTTTGGTTCTACACTGACAGGCTTTCTTTCTAACATGAAAATCAAAAGGAGTAAGAAGAAGACCCGACCTTTTGCATTCAGACTTTTCAGATTTGACTCCAGTTTTTCTTCATTTGTTGCTTCTTCTGGAATATCAAAACCAAAACAGAGAAACCACTTCAGAATTTCATCAAGTAGTTTCTGAAGTCCCGGTATTTAGTTAAACAGGTCAGGTCACAGTACCTGAATCTTCGTCATCTGATTCCTCATTTTCTTCTACCAGCTCCCCATCTTCATCTCTCAAACTTTCAGTAGCTGGTTCAAGCATTGCAGCTATTCGCTTTTTTGGCGCCTTTTTGACTCCTGGAATCTGCACCATGTCAGCAGCACGTACCATTCTTGTTTTGCTCGTCTCATTATATTTTCTGGTCAGAGCTGATTTAACTGCAGGTGGAACACCTTCCATTGGATTATCACGTCCCTGATTTGTAAAGTTTGCCATAAATTAGTCAAAGATTCATTGTCACAGATTTAGCAGTGATATCAAAAATGCATACTTTAAATTTTGCCAACTCCAGGATAGTATCAAAATCCTCCTGGCTTATAGAGTAGGAGTTCATGAACTCAACAACTTCTGAAACAGCTTCATCCTGGGTTATAATATTTTCACATTTGATCAAATAAAAGATAACAAGTGTATACTGTGATATTAGTAAGCCAAACCTTAGGTAATGTGCGGAGTGGACTTGTCAAGCGATTTAAGAGAAGGGGAAGATAATCAACACGAAGAGTCTCCCTGTGGTCAAACTAGGCGTTAGTCCCATATCTGAAAGAAAAGAAATAACTCATAAAGGCTAACTGTACAGGTGAAGACAACCTTCCAGAGCTGGATTCACGGGAAGCAAGGACATGAACATGCAGATCCTCCAGCAACCTTCTATTCTTTCCAGCAGTAGAATTCTTGCCAAGCCATCCACCAAATCTATTGAAATTACGCTCTCCCTGGATTCACAACTATGCGCGGTTAATATACTTAGGATATTGTAGGCAGCTTCAGAGTTATCATACCATAACCATAAACATACGCAATAGTAATCCTGCTCAAATATTACAATCTAGAAAACTTTTACAATAACTGTATTTGTCAAAATGAGTTGTGTCCATTGCAGTCTCAAATGCATCATAAAAAAAAGAGGCACACTGAATGATAGCAAAAGTTTCTACATTACATCCATATATTGTAATGAGCTTCACTGGGAGACCATTACCTTCTCAAATATCTCCCTTGATCCATGCAACAATGAAGCTCTATTCAAAAAAAGCAAGTACACATTACTTCTCAAGTATTAGAAAGAACTTATTATTCTATTGCTGGAATGCTACATCAGAAATTATAAATCCACACAGATACAAATACACATATGAATATACAAGGAAGCATAAATATATTAAACTTGATCTTCATTGAAGAGGAACTCTAGGTTTAGAGAGCATAAAAACAATAAGAAAAAAACTAGGGGATATGAAATGACTTCATAGTAACACAAGTTTCATGTAGAGGGGAAAAATAGCAATTTTGACAAAGAAGGATCAATATTATTCTCAAGCACCAGTAGCAACTTACGGGAGAATAGAAGATGCAACACAACAAGATTGAGAGAGTTGCCATTGCCTATATCTCCGAATCTGCACGTTGATAATATCTCCATCTGCAATAGATTCAGCAGCACGGGAAAGTGATTCCATTCGTTTAGCCTCATCTTTGCCCGTGGAACTAGGCCTATAATTGAGATAGTTTTCCTGCTCATAAGGAAGAAATTCAAGTCAACAAATTAAATGGTAACGAGATACAAATCTCAATGTTCTATACATTCTCGTGTGGTAAACTACAAGTTCTAGAAATCCCTAATGTCACAGGGGGCAAGAAATTGTTTTACATTTCAAAAGATATAACAAGGCAACCCCAAAGATGTCCAAAAATATAGACCTGTACAAGAAGTGGAACCAAATCAGGATCACTCATGCTTAGGTCAATCCGTTCATCCATTCTCAGCTTCCCACCATTATAACCAAACAACCTGGAAGGAAATCATTAGCAGTTAAACTATGGTGAAATCTCCAGAGTACTTAGACAAACTTTCTACTACAACACAAGGGAAATAACTTCATATAAAGCAGCTATACGAGGTAATTTCAGACAATTTTGCAATGCTAAACACTTCAGAGCATATAATATACACTACTGTGTGAATTGATGAACTAAAACTAAGACTTTAGATATTACTTATCAACAGCCGTAAAAGGAGAAATATCTTCATCCTTCGCACTGCTTAGCAAGCGCTGCCTGATATCATCGTACTTGATGACTGACATGGACAGGCTCATATATTCGAGCTGATTTAGGGCCAACCGTATATCACCATTCACTCTCTCAGCAAGTTCCTCCAGGGCAATCTGACATAAAGGAAAGATATATGATGTTCAGGGGACAAACTGGTAGCACATAAAGCCTACCAACAAAATGCTTATGACAGTAAGTAGAAAAACGTGAAATATTCAAATACAAGACAAGCGATACAGACAACACAGATTCAAATTCTGTTCTTAAGCATTTATTCCATTGGCATACATTTTCCAATGACATAATTTCCAGAAAATAGAATCACAGAGATCAAATAATGCAAAAGGAAACTTCAGAAGGAAAAGAACGACGAGAGTGTAAGTCCTTTACCTTATATGACACGTATACAGTTCAGCTAATACTTCTATTCTTAATTGTTTGTTTAGTAAAAGGGCCATAAATGAAACAGATTTTCCACAAAACTAATAGTCCCAAGCAGATGTAAGGTAATATGGTATTGACTAGTACTGACTAACAAAAGCTAGTCAACCTAAGACAAGAATTAAGTTTAAAATCTTACTTCATTAACTTCAAGGCCTTCTGCCTTAGCAATATGCGTCAGCCTTTTTGCCATCTACAATGAAAGACATTGGTTTCATAAGAAAACAGTCGTTCCTAGTGATAAATCAGAGGAAATACGACCATCCACATACTCAATGCAACTGAATATTATAAGTTTTACTTTACTGAACATAGGAGTCTATAGCGAAGGTTGGCTACTTAGCAAGTATAAAATTTTAGCTATTTCAAGAATATCCCTATCAGCTAAGTACAAACAGGGCATTTCTTGTCAACTGCTACAAAAAGTAACTGATGGTGAAACGTTAGAAAAAGATACTCAAACTCTAGGACTAATAATAATACAAAGCAAACATGCCAAAGAGATTGGTCCTTTGCATGAAATCCTGAGCATAATCCTATCAAATGAAAAACGCACAAATGAGAAACACAATCATCTTAATCAAACCTGCTGTTTTGTGGGCTTCCTGAAATTGAGGGGTAGACAGTAGTTTGCTAAACTCTTCAGTTTCTGACTATATCGGTCATTACAAATGCAGATGATAGGAATCTTTGATATTTTAATGCTAGCAATAAGATCGGCAACACCTCCCCTGTCGCCTGCAGACATTCCATCTACTTCATCCATGATTAGAACAGTCTTTGGATGCTTTGACCTGTAGATAAAATCTTCCACCACGTAAGAGAAAAAATATACAAGCATTTGGGACCAGTTACCAACGTTGGGGGGGGAATAAAAACAAACACCAACATACCTGTCCATGTTAGCAGCAATCGCTTCGTTATTGACAAGTTCTTTTACAGTATTTGCATTGCTACCACCAATCCCTTTGGCGATCTTCGAGTCCGCCTTTCCACGACTATCACTTGCATTAACCTAGAAGAAAGGAAAAGTATATCTTTCAAACTAGGAATATGAAAGATTTTGATCATTAACCAACGAAGTTGAAATAAATGTGAGCTAACCTCAACTGCCTCGAAACCAAGCATCTGACTGACCAACTTTGCCGATGTTGTTTTTCCAATACCAGGTGTTCCGCTCAAAAGTACAGCCTTCTTGGCACCAGCATCATTTAATTTCTTCCCCTTTCCTTTACTTCCCGTACCGCCAAATTGATCATGCCAATGAGACAGCCAGTTGTGAAGCTGAGTAACCTGCCACATATTACATATAGGATTTATCATATTACTGTCGTTTAGAAAGCAGCATACAGGAGTTTTGTTCACATACCACTGACTGATTGCCAACAATCTCATTTGGAACCTTAGGTCTGTATTTTTCCGTCCATGGCAAGGAAGTCTGGATAATTTTCTTTTTCTCCTTTGCCGGGAAAGAATGTGCGGGAACATTGCTGTAGGAACTTTTTGCTAAAGGTTTGCCTAGGAATGAATGTGATCACTATTAAAGGTAAGGATAACTGAGACGAAATGGAAAATGAGTAAATGGCTATGCGTTTATTAAAGCCTGATGAGCAATGTCTGGAAACGGCTCAGTAAATTTAAGAAACATGTACCCAAAGCGGATGCTATACAGCAGTTCAGATCATACCTATTGTCTCTTCTTTCTGAGGACTTATCTTCGGAGGAGCACTGACTTTTTCAGTGCTTTTGTTTGTGATTTCAGGTGAAGACTTTTTTATGGGTTTAGAGGAACGGATCATGTCAAATAGGCCATCCTCTGTAAGGAACTTAGTCCTGAAATAAAATTATTAGTCAAGCTGCTAGAAGACTAAAAACACCTCAAATAATTTACTGTATTTATATGCAATCAAAGAACACACACCCCAGCTCTTTAGCTTTTTCAGATTTCCTTCCGCCGATATCTTCATCACACAGAAGGTAAGTCTGCAAACAAGGATTATAACTTCATGATATAACCTACAAAATCTAACAAAAAAGAAGATGAAAGGTATGGAGAATGACCGTTTTCTTGCTAACAGAGCCTGTAACACGACCACCATGCCGTTTTATCAGATCTTCTGCCTCTTCTCTTTCTAAACTACAATGTCAGAAGGGTATAAAAAACTGTACACAAGAAACAAAATTTGGGAAAAGGCCAAAAGTATGAAATGATGAATTACCTATCAAGTGTTCCACTAATTACAAATGTAAATCCAACTAAGCAATCAGGGGTGCCTTCAGGAACTTCCTGAAAACAGACAGGTCAGTAAAACACTAAGTCCCCAGATAAAAGTCAAGTTAATATAAGACCTTCAATCAAGTAAAGTACAGAGTACAGACCTTTTCTCCTTTATGTGGTGGGTCTTTTCTTTCACCAAAATTCATAAACCCACCTCGCCCTCCACCTCGACCTCTTCCACCCGTTGAGGCCCCTGATGCGGCTCTACCACCGCGGCCTCTTCCGCCTGATTTTAGAGGAGTCTCCTTTTCTTGGGCATCTTCACCATCATCATCCTCGTCAATATCAACAGTTTTCCTTGCAATTCCTCTACCTGCCGCAGACTTAAGTTTTTTGCTGGGAGTGCTATTATTAGTCTTCCTTGAAGTAGGTACATCAAAATCATCATCGTCATCATCATCCTTTTTTATAACCTTTCTTGGACGGGGCTTGGCTAAATCATCAGAATCAGTCTTAGGTTTCCTCTTGGCAGGAATCACTTCCACATCTTTCTCATCTTTTGCTTTTGTTTTATCTTTAGCAAAATATTTGCTCGTTTTTCTCCTAGAAGCAGTTTCCAGGTCTTCACTAGCCTGTCAATCAACTCCAAGTGTTTAACAACTAGTATATTTGTGTCGCCTATAAATCACCCTCAATGGCTCTAAAAAATAAGGAAAGACGAAATAAACAACCTCACAGGATGCAATGCCTGAAAATGGAGAATGCGATACAATGAAAGAGCCACTAAATTCCGTCATGCTTGCAATACCAAGTACAGTGTTTAACTAAGATACACCATACTAAAGATATAGAGCAGAAACATCACCTGCTCTGATTTGGTGGGTGCAGTCTCTGAAGCCTTCTTCATAGCACCTCCCATGGAAGACGTAGAGATTGGAGCATTTCCATTTCCCTTCTCATGAGCTTTCATAAACCACTTCCTGATATCCGACTACAATTCAAGTACAATAGAATAGATGCTATCTTTATTAGCTCACATACTTCACTACATATACTAAACCTTCTTCCTCTCAGATAAAATCATACAGAAGAATGGAAGGAAGAAAACGAAATTTCAACTCACCATTTGTCCGTCTCGAGACTTGGACTACGAAAATAGCACAATGCTGAAACAAACCAAAAATAACAAGTTAGAATAAACGAAGACCTGTGATCTGATGAAATGGAAGCATGCATAAACCCTAGTCACAATCAAGATCAACAGAATCCAGCAATAAATTTTCTCGAGGCAAAGGTTTTTGAATTTGGGGTTATGTCCATCTAACAAAATTAAGAAAAGAATAATAGAAACGAAACCGAACCCTTGCTTCGTCTCCGATGAGTTTCCCGGCTACAAGCGATTCTAGTGGAGAAGAAGAAACGGCCACTGTCAGCTCTTATGTATAAGAGAATGTTTTAATTGAATCCCTCGTTTTCTTGGAAACGTACAAAAGAAGCTGTCAGGTTTAGAAAATTAACATTTAACCCAATCGAATTTGTGCCTTAAAAGAGCTCACCGATAGGCGATAGGGCTGGACATTTTTTTTCTGAAACTCAAAATCCGGATCAGAATCCAATTAAAAAAATTTGAAACTAAAATCGAACTGTATTTTTAAATAATCCAAATGGTTCCTAAAACTTATCTAGTTGGATATTCGAATCTAAACCCGAAATGTATATAAGCTTTGATTAGTTAATTAGAATATTTTTTTGCTTAATTCAAATATTTGGTTTGTGATATTCGGATAATTTGGATAATTCATATATTTAGTCACAACATCTACTCGCAAAGGAGCCGGGTCCGCCATGTCTTGCACAGTTTTGTGTGCAATGGATAGTTAAGGAGGAAAATGAACAACAATAAAGCACAGGGAATAGCAGAAAGATCAAAACAAAAGAAAGTTTTATAGAACCAAAAGTTACCANTACTCGCAAAGGAGCCGGGTCCGCCATGTCTTGCACAGTTTTGTGTGCAATGGATAGTTAAGGAGGAAAATGAACAACAATAAAGCACAGGGAATAGCCGAAAGATCAAAACAAAAGAAAGTTTTATAGAACCAAAAGTTACCATTTTTTTTGTCCATAATTACAACAACTTTAAATTACCTTCTACGTCATATCCGGGCACTAGGGATTTAACCCATCCGTGCACTAGGGATTTAACCCCAAAGTTACCAAAAGAAGGGCTGCCTCACCAATTTTCAACATCACGATGTAACAGAAACATCTGTATATCATAAATATAGTGCAGAAAATTAGTATGAGACAAATCTTGGTCTGGTTTCCATTTAGTTGTCACAAAAAAAAAAGAAAAAAGATTAAGAGAAGAGAAAACATTAAATGGAATAAAAATCAAAATCTTTTAGACCAATCATTACAATTACCCAAAGAAAAGTCCCCTCCATTTAAGGTTTCCCTCTTTTGGGCTTAGGTGCCTCTTGCTCGTAAAGAGGTTTTAAACAGTGGTTTTTACTTTGATACGATCAAACTTTTCTTATTTCTCCTTCTCGTTCCAATCAAATCAAAGCATCTTTCCCAGGTCTCAAGGCAATCTGCAAGTATCTAGCACATCGTTCAAGGCAATCTTCAAGCATCTAGCTTCCTATTCACTATCATCTTCTTCCGTCTTCATATTCTCATCGTCTCTACACAAATCTCAGAAACTAATACCACTCAAAATGGAAGAAAATATTGACAACATCTTTCATAATTTGTCCCTGGAAGAGAACGAAGAACCTTTCATAGTTCCTAACACGCCGGAGTTTAGCTCAGCCATTCAAAATGAACTTAGCCTCGTAGGACGTACTCTCTACCCAGAAGTTCAAGATATGGGTAAGTTGATTCTGGATCTCCCTCGCAAATGGCAACTTTATGACAGAGTTAGAGGAATAGCTCTGTCTCATGATCGTTTCCAGTTTATCTTCAAATATGCTCATGACATGGAAATGGTTCTTGATAAAGGGGCTCATACATTCAATCAATGGTCCATAGCTCTTGAACCCTGGTCAGCCAACCCTCCACCAGACTCTCTTCAACATATCCTAGCTTGGGTTCGGATTAGGAATATTCCTATAAATCACTACACTACAAAGGCTATCTCATCTTTAGGAGATTTTGCTGGTGAGGTTAAGGAGGTGGCCTTTGATCCGACGCAGCCACAAGTTCGAGATTTTGTCAGGGTTAAAGTTAAAGTTGATCTTTCTCAACCTCTGAGAAGATACAGGGTCCTAACTTTACCTACTGGAGAAAAACACAAGGTCCTATATGAATTTGAAAGAATCCAAAAGAGATGCTACTCATGTCAGAGGCTAACTCATGAACAAATTAGGTGTCCTTTTAGAAACTCTCCTCCAGCTCAAAGGTTTTCAACACAAAACAATACAAAGGAAAAAACACAAGGGTCTCCATCAAACATCCAGCCAGAAGACCCTTTATATGGTGTTCTAAGGGATGATCAGGTAGGCTTCAACAAATCCATGGGAAGAGTCAGAATAGCTCCGGAAGTCCTTCAAGAGCTAAGAACATACCTCCTTACAGCTTCTGGACCTGAAAAGATTCTCAGGCAAGAAAGAGTCAAAATCTCTATTCAAAACCTTGATAATGATCCTATTGCCCAGAAGATAGCTCTCCATCTTGAAGCACCTCCTAAACTATCTTTCAACCTGGACAAAGGTAAGGGTTTAGTTTATGACTTCTCAACCCAAGAGATTGAAGCTGAGAAGACCATCAGTACATCATCCAAACTTTTGTCTGATGCAATAAAATCAGGAAAATGTACTGATATTGTTCCTCTAAACCACTTACTCTATCCTCCTGTCCCAAGCAGTTGCAGCGAGAATCAACAATTAACTATCTTCACTAGTCCAACGGTATATCCAAACAATTGCTTTAACACTGGTGGATCCGGGACAAAAGCTCCTCGCAAATATACAAGGAAAAGACCTACAAAAAAAGTACGTGAGTGCAGCTCACAACCTGTGAACAATGAGACAGAGATGAACTTTGTTTATGACAGAGCAGAGGAAATCAAAAGAGGAAAACGCAAAGCAGTTGAGGATTTGAGAGAAAAGATCAATGAAAGGAAGACCAAAGCAAGAAAGGCAGTCCATTCTCAAGGGCTGCCTGAAGCAAGATAAGTATCCTTAGTTGGAACTGTCAAGGCTTGGGCCGGGCACAAGACTTGACAGTTCATCGTCTCAGGGATATAAGGAGACTTATTTTCCCTGATATTTTGTATCTTATGGAGACTAAAAACTCCAATAATGTATTAGTAGATCTAAAAGCTTGGTTAGGGTATGACAATATTTTCACTATAAACCCTATAGGTCTTAGTGGGGGTTTGGCTTTATTTTGGAAATCAAGTATCCAGTTGGACATTTTGTATGCTGATAAAAACTCAATAGACACTAAGGTTGTCTTCGGTTGCTATTCCTTTTATATAACTTTTGTATATGGAGACCCTGTTAAAAAAAAAGAGCTTCAGTTTGGGAGAGAATAAGTAGATGGGGAATCAATAGAAAGCAAAGCTGGTGTTGCCTTGGTGATTTCAATGATTTACTCCACGGAGGGGAAAAAAAGGAGGGCCTTTAAGATCTAGTACTCAATGCCAAAGTTTTGTTGATATGGTTTCCTGTTGTGGTTTTAGTGAGCTAAACAGTAATGGGAATGGGTTCACTTGGAGAGGCAAAAGAGGTGATAATTGGATTCACTGCAAACTTGATAGATGCTTTGCAAATAGAGAATGGCATTTAAACTTCCCTGCAGCCACTCAAACTTTCATGGAAAAAAGAGGCTCTGACCATAGACCAGTTTTAGTAAGGCTTTTGGCTGAATCAGATAAATTCAGGGGCACTTTCAAATTTGACAGTAGATTGGTCAACCACCAGGAGGTTAGGAGTTTGATTAAAAACGTCTGGAATGCTAATTCCAACTCAGAATTCTCCATAACTTCAAAGCTCAGAATCTGTAGAAGTAGATTAAGTGGGTGGAAAAAAGTAAATATCACTAATTCATCAATCAAAATCAAAAGGTTGGAAGCAGATTTAGAAAAGCAACAGACAGACTTTCATCCCTCTTTACCAAATTCATGGCACCTTCAAAAAGAACTGGCCTTAGCTTACAAAGAAGAGGAACAATTTTGGAAAGATAAGAGTAGAGAGAAGTGGCTTCAAGGAGGTGATAAGAACACCAAATTTTTTCATGCCTCTGTAAAAGCAAACAGAGAAAAGAATTTCATATCAAAACTAATTGATGAAAGTGGCCAAGAACATAGAAATGAAGCATCAAAAGGGGAAGTAGCCACAAAATATTTTACTTCCCTTTTCTCTTCTACAAACCCTGAAGATTTCTCTGAGATTTTTCATGATTTCCAACCAAAAGTATCAGCCAGGATGAATCTCGATCTCACTGCCCCAATATCAAGAGAAGAAATTCAAAAAGTTGTCTTCTCCATTAATCCCAACAGTGCTCCTGGTCCAGATGGATGGACAGGTTTGTTCTTTCAAAAATTTTGGTTCCTCACTAAGGCAGATGTGGAGAAAGAAGTGCTCCTTTTCTTCTCTTCAGGTCAGATGAAAAAAGACTGGAACTTTACTCACCTGTGTCTTATTCCAAAGGTTAACAACCCTTCCTCAATGGCCAATCTTAGACCAATTAGTCTATGTTCTGTTTTGTACAAAATCATAGCTAAGATAATGGTGCATAGGCTTCAACCCATCTTACCCCTTTTGATCTCTCCTTTCCAATCAGCCTTCGTAGCTGGCAGACTCATCTCAGACAACATTATTATTGCGCATGAAATTGTTCATGGTCTGAATACAGATTCAAGGTTCTCGGAAGATTACATTGCCATAAAAACAGATATGTCAAAGGCATATGACAGAGTGGAGTGGGCATATGTGAAAGCTCTCCTCATTGCGTCTGGCTTTCACAATTCTTGGATCCAATGGACAATGGAATGTATATCTTCTGTATCATATTCAGTTCTGCTAAATAATCAAGAATATGGCTTAATACAACCATCAAGAGGACTGCGTCAAGGCGACCCTCTATCTCCTTTTGTTTTCGTACTATGCGCAGAGGGTTTAAGCCATTTACTTACAAGATCTGAAAGAGCAGGCAGAATTCAAGGGATTCAATTCCACCCGGAATCACCTTCCATCAACCATCTCCTTTTTGCCGATGATAGTCTTCTCATGTGTAAGGCTTCAATTGACCAATGTACCAACCTTGTAAGTATCCTAAAGACTTACGAAAACGCAACATGCCAATGTATTAATCCTCAAAAATCCTCTATCATCTTTGGCTCTCAAGTAGCCCCTGTTTTAAGAGACCAAGTAAAATCTGCTCTTCGAATACAGAAAGAAGGAGGAACAGGCATTTACTTAGGGCTCCCTGAAGCTTTCAATGGTTCCAAAATAGAGATTCTCAAATTCATTCACTCAAAGCTTAAAGGTAGACTATCTGGTTGGTATGCAAGGACTTTGTCTCTTGGGGGGAAAGACACTCTAATAAGATTTGTCTGCTTAGCGCTTCCTATTTATGCAATGTCAATCTTTCAACTTCCTAAAGGCACATGTAAGGCGCTCACATCTGCTATACTTCAATTATGGTGGAACTCCAATGAAGAAAAGAAAAAGATTGCATGGGTTCAATGGGATAAGATATGCCTCCCTAAACACAGTGGTGGACTAGGCTTTAGGGATTTGGAATCTTTTAATTTAGCTCTGCTTGGAAAGCAGGCTTGGCGCATCCTACATTATCCCAATAGCTTATGCTCAGCAGTTATGAAAGGCAGGTACTTTCCTAACAATCACTTCCTACAAGCAGAGACAGGAATCAAACCATCCTTTGCCTGGAAGAGTGTTCTATCAGGAAGGGATCTCATCCATCAGGGATTAAAGAAACAAATTGGCAAAGGCAATACAGTTTCGGTCTGGGGAACTAACTGGATTGGAAAAAAGGGAAATAAGGCTCCACTAATCAAGAATCCCATTATAAACATCGATCTTAAGGTCTCAGACCTTATTGACCAAAGAACGGGTAGATGGAATAGAGAGAAGCTGGCAGAACTATTTTACCCTGAAGACATCAGAAGAATTCAAAAAGTTCAGCCAAATCCAAGAAGAGAAGATCATTTTATTTGGGCAGATACACCTTCAGGTACTTACAATGTGAAATCAGGATACAAAAGAGCTTTCAACTCCAAATTTGAAGAGATGATTTCTCGAGAAAGGAACGGTCCATCTATTAACCCTCTGAAAGAAAAAGTATGGAACATTAAAGCTCCTCCAAAAATAAAACATTTCTTCTGGAGAATTTTGTCAGGAGCAGTACCCACTTTGGATAATTTGGCAAGAAGAGGACTGAATCGAGCATCAGAATGTTTGTTCTGTGGACATGAAGGTGAATCTACAAACCACTGTCTTTTCCAATGTGCTAAATCAAGACAGATATGGGCGCTTTCTAATCTTCCTTCTCCTCAAGCAAGTTTTGGAACTGCATCTCTGCTAGAAAACATGGATTTCATTATGTCATCCATGGAAAATAGAGATATTCCTCCTGACATTAGAAAGCCCATACCTTGGATACTTTGGGGAATATGGAAGAACAGAAACTCTTTCTTCATAGAAGGAAAAGATTTTGATTCTCTAGCTTCAGTTTTAAAGTTTCAAGAAAATTCCAATCAATGGTTCTCAGCTCAAGAGATCAATAGCAATGCAGCATATCCCTGTAGCCCTTTGCTTTCTGATGATCAGAGAGCTTGGTTTCCCCCTAAACCAGCTTGGTTAAAGTGCAACATTGGAGTTTTTTGGGACAAGAAAGGTAATAAAGCTGGACTGTCATGGATTCTAAGAGATGATAGAGGCGTGGTGGTTCTCCATAGCCGTAGAGGAGCTTCTGATGTAATCTCCCTACAAGACGCGTATGCAAAAGCTCTAATTTGGGTTGTGACAAGTCTGCTTCATTTGAAAATCTCCAAAATAGAATTCGCCATTGAAGACCATGCATTAGTTAATGCTTTTCTCAAACCAGATCTATGGCCTTCCTTCTTCCCTATTATAGACCAGATTTTGCCTTGGTCTTTAAATTTCCAGAGTTTCTCTTTAGTGCATGAACCAAGATTCAAGAACATAGGTGCATATCTCATTGCACAAAGTGTTGTTCGAAGATCTCAGTGGCACTCCTATGTGGCTTCTGGATATCCTTTGTGGCTCAAGGAAATCTTCCTTTTTGAGAGATGCTCCTCTGCTCCGGTTTCTTAACTTTGTCTCAGTCTTTTATTTTGTTTTGATCTGTAATCGTTTAAACAGCTCTCTGATTTTGACTTTGGTCATGTTCTGTAAAGTCATGTATTTTGGCTTATCTTTATTCTAATGGGAAAAAAAAAAAAAAAATCAAAATCTTTTGAAAGAAAGGAATCCACAGGGTAGATAGTTGTTTCTTTGTGGAGAGCCAACTTGACACAACAATTAGATCATATCCCACAATGGGGCTTCTCTATTCTTCTACTCTAATTGAATATGCATTGGTTAATGAAATAATAATCAGACACCCTTTTTTGTAAAAATATTAAATAAAATATGAATTCCCCGCAGCAGCCTCTAATCCTCAAGCTGCTTTTGATCTTGATCTTGATCTTGATCTTAAGAGAATTAAACCCAATAATGGCTTAAATAAAGCCTCCCTTGGCTTACAGTGACAACACTGCACATTACCTTCTTCTGATTCACTGGTGTTACTCTACTACTAAACGTTTATAGAACAGAACGTAAGCAGCCGAGGTCTTGACTTTCTCTTGGCTGATTAGGTGGACATGGCTATCATCAAAGTCATACCATCGATCACCTCCATACTGCAATCCAAGTAGATAATTGATAAAACGTTGAGAGACATATGAAGATAGTTATAAATGTCTTATCACTTACATGGACATATGCAGTGTAATGACCACCTCCCATGCTCCCGTAGTGATTGCTAATTGCATATAGCATGTACCGATAAGTTTTCTCACCATTCTTGAATGAGATGTAGCTTGATAGATCCAGATCATCTAGCGGGAAGTCCACATACGCCTCCAGCTTGTTCTTCATAAACCGGCTATACGAAAACCTCTTCAGATGAATCACCAGGATCTCTGGCAACCTCCACAGATCTAACTTTTTAATTGCTTGCCGGTGCTCTTTGCAGCTAGGACAATACCTATAAACAAGTTTTACTCATGTAAGCTACCAAAGATTAATCCAACCCATTCAGGCGCACAACTAACTAGTTTAGATGCTCAACTAACTCACCACATATCATCAGGACCTAAAGGCTCCTCTGTCAAGAATGCTTCAAGGCACTTGTATAGCGAAACAGATTCCTGGGGTCTCTTAGTACCAAATTTAGAAACCTCAGGTAAGGAACTCAGCAGACAAGTGTCATAAACGTCTAGCTCTTTTACTGGCCAACGCGCAAGCACATTCACCCTCTTGGAGTTGGATTTAATATTCACAGACTTTTCTTTCAATATTTCAGATTCGATTAAGTTTCCTCTGTCATCGGTTAGGTAAAGCCTCAATACAGGGTCTGGAACAGACTCAGTAGTCTCCTTCACATCAGTGGAATTTGTATCCCCAACTGAAGTAGTAGCATCAGTACCTTCTTTAGCAGTGTCTTCTTCTTCTTCGATCGGGTTTTCAAGATTATCTGTGAAGAATTCAGTAGGCATCTTAAATGATCTAAGCAATTTCAGGTACATGTTCTCAACATCAGATCCATTCTCTACATCATAAAGCCTCGATACCAAGGGGATTCCAAATGCCTTCCAAGTTGGACTTGATTTCCCAAGGATAACCTGCCTAAGAACAAAAAACAGTTAGATATTGGTAACCAGACATAATTTCACGCATGAACTGCTGAACAGTGATTAAACTGTAGTATTTAATAATTGTATATATGTTACATTGATAAAGGTAGGAGCTATAGATACTGATTGCTGAGGAAAGTGTCTGTAATGAAGTTTACATTCATATTGTTGCCATCATAAACACAGATAATGTTCAAAACCACCCGGTCAAAGAAAGCAGGGCTAGGGGTAATTGGCATTAATAAGAACCTTACGTAGCATTTGAATACTGTAAAAACTTACTCTTCCAGCTTCTGATGCATAAACACTATCAATGGAGAATTGTTTGCATCTTTCTTTAACCGATAGACGACAAGTTTATCACCATCTCTGATCAAAGTCAATGAATCAGTAGGATCCTCCAGGAAGCGAATAATCCGATTGTTGTATACCTATACAAGTGAAGACCAAATGAATATGATTTCCATTTTTTGTGTTAATAATACCAATATGAGCCTCTTGGAATCAAATATAGCATATAGGATAAAGATATGTACCTCAGTAACAAGTAAAGTCTCATCATCTGGTAAAGAGCAGGCGGTGACAAGAGCCTTTTGAAGATCTTCAAATTTTCCAAACTTAGGAACATTGACAGTCAGTGGAACAGGAAGACTACCCCCATCCGTACTCATTACTGTTAGATCCATTGTTCGCATTGATGTACATGGCAGAGGTAGCGATAGGTACATGAATGGATCAAACATAACAGAAACCTTTTTGCAAATAGGACACACTAATGTTGACTTGTATTGGCCCTGCAACCAGAAACGCAAAAAAATGTCTTAGTGACAATGTCAGGATCTTGTCTCAGCAAATGCACTGAACAAAGGAAGATGAGAATATTAAGGATGCAAAAAAATTAATGAAATAGTCAGATAAAGTGCAAAGTGCATCATATTAAACGCAAGACCAATCTAATAACTTGTCATACTTTTCAACAGGGTACTCTCTTAAGGAAAAAGATCTAT
Organism: Iberis amara; assembly: GCA_900406375.1. Lineage (NCBI taxonomy): Eukaryota > Viridiplantae > Streptophyta > Magnoliopsida > Brassicales > Brassicaceae > Iberis > Iberis amara. The sequence continues at coordinate 3,913 of OVAV01000146.1, read as the reverse complement.
TATGTACACAGACTTCGAAACAAGAAGATAAAGTTCCGCTGACCAATCTGATGAAAGAATTATCAAACATATGCCGCTTTAATCAAAATGATATGTAAAACCTATGGCTTGGATGCCAGAATACAACACAAGCTTCAGCCATCCGAAATTTTTCAAGCTTCAGAGTTCAAACTAAAGCTTTCTAATGTGTAAGTCAAACACGACCTTTAGAATGGTTCTCGGGCAGAGGACTATAAACAATTTAGGAACCTGAACGTAATTACCTGGCACACATCAACAATTATTGAATCATTGCGAGCCACATGATTTCGCCAGTATTCATCCGCCACTTCCTCGTCTGGACGGCCATCTCCATCTTTTGCTTCCACATAAGGCTTGTTCTTTACCCGGTTTAAGTCCTCATGGAGTCCATCCAGCAAGAAAGCTAGAAGTTCCTGCAATAATAAAAAAAGAATATGAACCACATGAGAGGAGCATCCCAATATGTGGTCTTTAATACTGAGACAGGAAGAAACATCAGGAAGTCTCACTTAATTCAGATTTCAGATTTTTATAAACTGAAGAGTTTTCCCTGACCTGAGAATCATGCTGATTAAAGCCACTAAACTGAGGAGCAAACCGAGCAAGTTTTGCTTTAAATGTCCTTGGAGCCACTGTTGATGCACCTGGAACCCACAGACTCCTTAACAAGTCACCAAAAGCTAAGGCGATCTCGCCCTGCCAGAAGATAATTTTGGTCAGTGAGGAAAACTAAGAAGGAGATTATATTAATCAGTCGCTGCAGATATAATGTATCTACACAGAAAGTTATAAATTGACATACTTTCATTCCCAGTGGGTTGTCAAGATTTATTTCTCTACTATACTCTCCAAGAAAGAAGTCAACAAGCTTTGGAGTGTGAGCCAAGCACTGAAGGGAACTATTCATAAAACATGTATTGCCTAGATTCTGCAAGCCTGTTAACCCCAAAGTTCCAGTTTCTCCAGCTTTTCCCAAAAAGCTCAAAGAATTACTCCGGCCAAATCTAAACGTTGTGCCACCATTAATGCCATTGGTAATCCCATTGGTTTGCTGTGTGGAACTATCTTCCTTTTTTGAATCTTTCAATTTGATAGAGTCGGATAATCCATAAATCTGCAGCTCTAGGAGCATCTGTTGGACCAAAGGTTATGATGGATAAGAAATACAGTATTCGAGGAATATGGGAAGGAAAAGGGAAGGCAAGTCTGAAATTAGACAAAAAATTTAATTGTAACATATTATGGTGCAATATTCATATTCCCTCCAGCATCACACTTACTTCCTGATCTGTTTGTCGTTGAGAATCGTTGGAATTGCTCACATCGCTTTCGAAATACAAGGTTGTTTGGCCAGAAATATCCCAAATGCGCAACTACATAAGAAAAAACACCAGTTTAAGTTGTAATTGCATTAATAGATATACAACTTTCGCCTTGAACACATTACCTGCTCGGAATCTAAACTGAATATTTTGCATGCTCTTCTGAAACACTCAACTGAATTATCCTGCATGAGGGAAAAAGATCAAATTTGGTACAAGAAACACATATAACAAGAATGACAACTGAGAAGCCAGACAACAATTATGCAGATAGGAAGAACAAGAAAATAAGTCGTTTCAAATCCGGTTCAAGCATAGATCTTGATTGGAAATGAAGTTCCAAGTTAAGGAGAATACTCCGTATATGACAACAACATCAATGAACTTGTGGAACATATAGAAGAACTGTACAAAATATCTTGACCTACTGTAAAACAAGAAGTTTCAGGATTGATAGCAACGCTCTAGCAGGGAATTAGCATTTTCATAATGGTATATCTTACTTTTAGTCAAAATGATTTGTTATTTCAACTATTTAATTTTCAAGTTTCATGTGAACAGAATTTTAAGCACAAATGTGGAAAACTACAGATCTATAATTATTAATGTCTCATCCGGTAGAGAGATTGAATTGTGAAACATTAGTTCTAAGGAAACCAGGTCCAATGAAAAAGGATCCAATTTAAGTTATTATCATCGTAAAAGAGGATAGTCGATCACTGCGCTTCTACAGCAGCAAAAAATGTGGCACCATATTTAAGGCATTAGATTAAGCAAATAAAAAAGAAAGCTGTAAGTTTGAAAGACACCTTTTTGCAAATTTTAACTGCCAATGACTTGGTTTCCTGCAAAATGGAGAGCCTGAGTTGTACTGGATAAACATCACCTCTATCATCTCCTCCCGCCGACGAACTTTTGTCAGTATTTTTATCATCATGATGCCTGCAAATGAAGAAGTAATAGATCACATTTAGGGAAATCACCTTCACTTTTTAGAAGGTATAGTGTACACGAGTCCCAAGCATGAATACAAAAGTTTGCTATTTATATTAGCGATCAGCATCTTAACAATAATCTATAGTTCTCTCACACATCCGAATACAAACTCTTAATGAAGGATTTAAACAGCTAACATGACCCGAAATATAGGCGAATTCTACTTATCGTCATAAATGCGCCCCAAAAAGCTCCTAATCTACCTTTGCATCTTCTTTAATAATCAACCTCAATATAAGAAAGATACAATAACCAAAACAAAATTCCATGGAAGAATCAGATGATCAAATAGTGCCATGAGTCAAGATCAAATTGCCAGTTAACACTAAAATGACAAAGATGGTAACAGATAGACTCAAGTCATTCAAGAACGAAACATCAGATATGTACAAGGTAAACATCACTTACCATTTTAGCGCCTGCAACCACATATCACTTGAGACCAAAGCAAAGTCCCTACCTGAGACACTTGCTTCTCCCGTTTCACCATTTTGTACTGCATCATCTCCTTCTCTCCTCAGATCGAACAAAATATCAGAGTTAAAGATGTTATTTATCAACTTCATTGGGCCTCCATAAGACGATCCAGTTGTTGCTGTATACAAGACCTCTCGCTTTACAACTGATTCAGAAGGCACTGAATCTTGGGCATCTTTCCACCACCTGAAATTCAAGTTTGAACATTGCGTTGTTACTTAACTGAATGATTTTCTAATACCACTGAAGAGTAATTTTATAAATCTGGGATATAATAGCAAATTTCGCGATATCAAACTAAGTCATATAGTAAATTTAAATCGCAATTAATTCGATTCTTCCACTAGATACATCGCAATAAGGTCAAACACGGAGCATGTTTACGATATCCATCCAAATGCATCCTGAAAGGATCCATAAGTTCTAGAACCCTTAGATCAATCATGTATTTTTAAACTCCTAACAAGATTCAAATCCAACCAATTGGAATCAAACTCCTTACTTATTTGGATGCGATTCAGATTCGATGAAGATCCCAATCAAAAAGAAAACGAACGATACGATAGAGAGAGGGGGGAGAGAAAGAGACAATAGAGGCGGAGAGGAGATACCTCAAGGGGACGAAGTAGACTCTCTGCTCGCTATCGAATGAATCGATCCGCTGAGTTGAATCAGGAGATTCCTCGGAAGATGCCCCATTCATTGTTCCTCCCGCACAGGATTGGCAAAAGAAAGAGTCGCAGAGAGATAGAGAGAAGGAATGATATAATTCAGACAATCACCATAGAATAAAAGAGCAATTTGGCCAAGATTTTTTTTTTTAATGGCAAACTTTCGTCCCCTGTGAATATGATTATACGAAAGGAGGGAAGCTTTTTTTTTTTTTCCCACAAATATTATTAATAAGAAACACATTACAACTAGACCCGGCATACCGGGCACGATATTCAAAAATACAACTCCGTGAAAGTCAAACAAAAGNTTATTAATAAGAAACACATTACAACTAGACCCGGCATACCGGACACGATATTCAAAAATACAACTCCGTGAAAGTCAAACAAAAAGCGAAAGGTCGAAAGAAACTAAGGTTTGGA
>OVAV01000145.1:0-23639 GCA_900406375.1 Iberis amara | reverse complement strand
TATATTTGGCTGTAGAAAGCTTATATTTGGTTGTAGAAAGCTTCTACAACAGTAATCAATCATGCCCTAAATTTCAGATTTTTGTTTTCAATATTTCAAATAAATCAGCTTTTTTTTTTTTTTTTTACAAAAANGAGGAAAACAATTTGGTAGTTCATCAAAAATGGACAATAAATAGTTAAATACCTCATAAGCGACAAAAAAACCTCATACGTATAAAACAATTGCTCCATATGTTTCATATACTTAAATAGGTCTTAAAATTGATTCCAAAGGCCCAATAAAAGCCCAATTATGTCAATTTATACTTTCTTTTGTTGTGACTTGCGACTAGGAGTGGACAAAAATATTCGGAATCCAAAAACCGAACTGAACCGAACTAAACTAAACTGAAAAATAAGTTCAGAACCGAATTAAATATCTTTAAATTATCCGAATGATTCTTTTTATCAAGAACAAACCAAGAGAATTGATGGGAGCCATAGAACCCAAAAATATAAGGTAAGTATTTATACAAAAAACCATGGATATATGTCACTTTTATTAATATTTTAAAAAAAGTTTCGTTATTTTCNCCAAAAACCGAACTGAACCGAACTAAACTAAACTGAAAAATAGGTTCAGAACCGAATTAAATATCTTTAAATTATCCGAATGATTCTTTTTATCAAGAACAAACCAAGAGAATTGATGGGAGCCATAGAAACCAAAAATATAAGGTAAGTATTTATACAAAAAACCATGGATATATGTCACTTTTATTAATATTTTTAAAAAAATTTCGTTATTTTTGGTATTTTTGGTTTTTTTAAATATTTTTTGTTCTTTTGGATATTTTCGTATCAGATATATTGAATATTTTTTGTTTTTTTTTCACTTGATAATATATAATAAAACGAAAAAGAATATGAAGAAACCATAAAAAAAACATTGAAGAAAAAAGCCCAAAACAATTAAGAGAAACTAAGCCGATAGACATTATAAGCCTTCAGAGAAACAAAATCGACATGCAACAAACTAACCTTCGGAGCCACAAAGATAATACAAAACCAGAATACCATACAAGGAATGAAACTACTATGAGCCCCTCCCAACAAATCAATCCAATAAAATAGCAACCTCCGAGGATATACCGAGATATAAATCAAACAGAGATCCATACTAAAAAGGTTTGAACGGCTATGAAAAAATGAGGTTCCAAACTCTTACAGAAAGAACAAGATGCTTCTGATGAACTCGTGAGACCGCCAACCTGTCCAAAGACTAAAGACAACAAAGACAAGACAAAACGCAAACAAAGTGCGCCAATGGGAACCCACCAACTATTCACCTTAAGAACAAAGCCGCCTAAGAGAACTAAAGATGAAAGAGACCTAAAACAGGCCTATAAACCACGACTAAAACAAACACTACTAAAAAACAGATCAACTGCAAAAACGAGACGCAAGGCATATAGAGGAAACTCGAGCCAAACCGAGCCAGAAAATTCCCTTACCACTCCGGCCAAGAACTGAGCAGACCAACACAGATCGATGAGGTCGCGATAGTCTTGAATCCAGTGGATCTGAGCCCAGTACACTGTAATCCAGCGATCAACAAAACCATTCACCAAGAACTCCGCGACCACCAACACCCAAAAAAGAGAAAACTCGACTGACACAAGGAGAAGAAGAGGGACACACCGGCGAAAAAGAACCACAATCGGAGTTTCTTCAAAGCCAAAGAAAAAACCCTGAGAAAGTTCCCAAACACTGAGACACTGTACAAAAGACAAAGAAAGCAGAAAAAAGAGAGCCGACAACGGTGCTAGGACAACATCGGTCACCGATCTCTAGCAAATCGAAAGTAACGGCGGCTGGGTTTATCAAAAAGGGTGAGAGGATATTGGGTATTTATGGTTATTTTGGATNGATTTTTTAGGTATTTTTGGTTCCAAATATTCGGTTCTTTCGGATAAAATATCCGAACCAAATCGGAACAACTACTATTTTAGTTCTCAAATAGTTATGCTATTTTAGATACAAATCGAACCAAACCAATTTTTTTATGGTTCCTATATGAATCTTGTATCGAAAGAACTGAAAAACCAAAACCGAACAGAACCGATTCGAATCGAACCAAATATCCGAAAGCTCACCAGCTACTTGTGAGTTTCATATTAATGAAAACCAAAATTAAATTAGTCATAATTCTGAATTTTCCTTCAAATCACTTTGGAAATTGTATGTGTTCTTAAACTCAATCTTCAACCTCTTGACTCTCCTGAGTCGGTGAATCCAAAATCTCCGAGATCAAACCGACTTCGCAATCTCATCTCCTCTATATATTCATGGGGCTCTGACTTTTTAAGAGAACATTGTAATCAAAGATGGATTCTCTCCTTCTCGAAGATTTTGGGCAGAAGGTGGATTTGACCCGAAGAATTCGGGAGGTTTTATTGAACTATCCGGAAGGAACCACCGTGCTCAAGGAGCTAATACAAAACGCTGATGACGCCGGAGCTTCCCGTGTTTGTCTATGCCTTGATCGTCGGGTTCACGGTTCGGATTCTCTGTTATCGGACTCTTTAGCTCAGTGGCAAGGTCCTTCTCTCTTAGCTTTCAATGATGCTGTTTTCACTGAGGAAGATTTCGTTAGTATTTCTAGAATTGGTGGGAGTGGCAAACATGGTCAAGCTTGGAAGACTGGCCGATTTGGGTAAATTTGGATTCATTCTCTGTGAATTTGGATTCATTCTCTGTGACTTGTTTTGATTATATGGTAAAATGATGAGTATTACTCTTATACAGTAATAAGCTACTTAAGATGGAGTTTCTTAGAATCGTTTAGCCTTCGTAAGTGTGTGTTTAAGTTAATATGACTGTGTCACAGTTTGTCTAGTGATTTGAATATGTAATTTAGCTTTGATTTACTTTGTTAATCTCTCTCTCTTGTTTTTTTCTGATGACTGTCCTGACTTTGGTATTACAGGGTTGGTTTCAATTCGGTATACCATTTGACTGATATACCTTCTTTTGTGAGTGGAAAATATGCGGTATTGTTTGATCCTCAGAGTGCTTATCTTCCAAATATTTCTGCAGCAAATCCAGGGAAGAGAATTGATTTTGTTGCTTCTTCAGCTCTGTCTCAGTATGAGGATCAGTTTTCTCCTTATTGTGCCTTTGGATGTGACATGAAAAGTCCTTTTAATGGTACTTTATTCCGTTTCCCTTTGAGGAGCGCAGAGCAAGCAGCTTCCAGTAGGCTTTCAAGGCAAGCTTATTTTGAAGAGGATATTTCTTTGATGTTTGATCAACTTTTCGAGGAAGGCGTTTTTTCGTTGCTCTTTCTTAAATGTGTATTATCTATTGAGATGTACACATGGGATGATGGAGATCCAGAGCCCAAAAAAGTTTATTCATGTTCAGTCAGCTCAGCAAATAATGATACTGTGTGGCATCGTCAGGCAGTTCTTAGATTGTCAAAGACATCTATATCTGGAGATAGGGAGATGGATACATTTAATCTGGAATTCTTGAGTGAGTCTAATAATGGAAGCCAAAGTAAACGGAGAACAGACAGGTTTTACATTGTTCAGACAATGGCATCAGCTTCTAGCAGAATTGGTTCTTTTGCTACAACTGCATCCAAAGAATATGATATGCATTTGCTACCATGGGCTTCAGTTGCGGCATGCAAATCGGATGATTCATCAGAGGTACTGTGCGATTTTAATTGTTTCTTTATGTAGTGACTATTTTTGCCCATGTTGCAGCTGTCTTTGTGTGTGTTCGCCTATCATCCAGATAACTTGTTTTATATATGTTCAAATTGGTTTTAGTTTTGACATGTTGCATTTGTGTACATTGTGACAGTACTGAATATACGATTGTGTTTTTTAGCTGTATTACATTTGGGTTTATTTATCTGTTTTATGTTGATATTCCTCTATCTTAATGTCAGTAGGTGTTCCATATATATCTGCTGCATGCTTTTCAATTATTATGTTATTACTTTGTACTGTTAATGAGATTATTTTTAATTGCTTTTGGATTTGCTTTTCTCGTATTCCTTTTGGAGACTTTGCGTTCACTCTGTCTTCATATGGTTTTGGCAGAATAATATCCTAAAGCTTGGCCATGCTTTCTGCTTTCTTCCGTTGCCTGTCCGAACTGGGTTGACGGTACATGTCAATGGATACTTTGAGGTGGCATCAAATCGTCGTGGAATTTGGTATGGAGAAGACATGGACAGGAGTGGGAAAGTTCGTTCTGCCTGGAACAGGCTTCTCTTGGAAGATGTGGTAGCACCCAGTTTTGCACGGTTGCTACTTTGTTTGAGAGAAGTGCTTAATCCCAGAGATACTTACTTCTCTTTATGGCCAACTGGATCTTTTGAAGCACCATGGAGCATTTTAGTTGAGCAAATTTACAAAAATATATGCAATGCTCCTGTGCTGTTTTCTGATCTTGAAGGTGGGAAATGGGTGTCCCCTGCCGACGCTTACCTTCATGATGAGGAATTTTCAAGGAGCAAAGAACTTGGAGATGCCTTACTGCAGCTTGAAATGCCTATTGTATGCCTCCCCAGGCCAGTTTTTGATATGCTTTTGAAACACCCTTCCTCTTTTCTTCCAAAAGTAGTTACTCCAGACAGAGTGCGCACTTTACTCAAAGGATGCAAAACTCTTTCAGCTTTGAAGAAACCTTTGAAGCTAGTATTATTAGAGTATTGCCTGGATGATCTGACTGATGATAGTGTTTCCATACAAGCTAGCAGCCTGAAGCTGCTTCCATTAGCAAATGATGACTTTGGCTTCTTTTCTGAAAGTGCAGAAGCTATTTCCTATTTTATTTGTGACGAATTGGAGCATATGCTTTTACAGAGAGTTCATGACAGAGTAATTGATAGGAACATTCCTCCAGGTTTATATAGCAGACTTATTGCCATTGCAGAGTCACGAACAGCAAATCTTGCAGTTTTCAGTATCCAAAGTTTGCTTCAGTTATTTCCTAGGCTTGTACCTGCTGAATGGAAATACCAAAGAAAAATTTCCTGGCATCCAGACTCCAACCCAGATCATCCATCATCATCATGGCTTACTCTCTTCTGGCAGTATCTTGAGAAACAATGTCAGAGCCTTTCAGTATTCTCTGATTGGCCAATCTTGCCATCCACTTCTGGCCATTTGTATATAGCCTCGCCAAAATCAAAATTGATCAACGCAAAGAAACTTCCCAATGCAGTCATAAATGTCTTAGAGAAGATTGGTAGCAAAATATTGAACAACAGTTTCAAAGTTGAACATTCAGACTTGTCCTCCTTAATATTGGATGCTAGTTACACAGGTGTCTTAGAATCCATTTTTGATGCTGCCTCTTCAGATATGGATGGGGTTAAAAATTTGATTTATAATTTGGATGCTCAAGAGAAGGATGAACTTCGTAGTTTTCTTTTAGATCCGAAATGGCACATAGGACAACAGATTGGGGATTTATACCTCAGAATTTGCAAGATTTTGCCCATTTATCGTGTGTATGAAGAAACATGTGCTAATGCTCAGGAATCTGATTATTCTGATCTTGTTAGTCCTCTTAAGTACTTACCTCCACTAGATGTACCTGCCTGTCTTCTAGGATGTGAGTTTATTCTAAGTTTCCAAGGCAGCGAAGAAGATGTTTTGTCGAGGTACTATGGCGTTGAGAGAATGAGGAAAAGTAATTTCTACAGACAGAATGTTTTCAACAGAATTGAAGTCTTGCAACCTGAGATTCGTGATCAGGTTATGATTTCTATTTTGCAGAATCTTCCACAACTGTGTCTGGAAGATAGATTTTTAAGGGAAGAATTGCAGAACCTAGAGTTTGTTCCAACTGTAAATGGTCTTCTTAAGCGCCCATCTGTTTTATATGATCCACGTAATGAAGAGTTATATGCTTTGTTGGAAGATTCAGATTGTTTCCCTGGTAATGGATTCCAGGGATCTGCAATCTTGGACATGCTTCAGGGTTTGGGCCTTAGAACAACTGTTTCTCCTGAGACAATTTTAGAGAGTGCACGATTGGTGGAGCGACTGATGCACACGGATCTGGAAAAGGCTCATTCACGAGGTAAAGTGCTTCTTTCTTTTTTAGAAGTCAATGCATCAAAGTGGCTGCCTGATCAGTCGAGTGAAGATGATGGAGCTATAAACAGGATATTTTCAAGAGCTGCGACAGCTTTCAGACCACGAAATCTGACATCTAACCTATTTAAGTTTTGGAGTGAACTCAAAATGATTTGCTGGTGCCCTGTTTTAGTCTCTGCTCCGTTTAAAATGTTACCATGGCCAGTTGTGACATCTACTGTTGCTCCTCCGAAGCTTGTACGTCCGCAAACAGATATGTGGCTTGTGTCTGCATCCATGCGGATACTGGATGGTGAATGTTCTTCTACAGCTCTTGCATATAGCTTGGGGTGGTTATCACATCCAGGAGGAAGTGCAATTGCGGCTCAGTTACTTGAACTTGGAAAGAACAATGAAATTCTGATTGATCAGGATCTTCGGCAAGAACTAGCTTTGGCAATGCCAAAGATATACTCAATCCTTGCAGGCTTACTAGGTTCAGATGAGATGGACATAGTTAAGGCTGTACTTGAAGGCAGTCGCTGGATCTGGGTAGGGGACGGATTTGCAACTTTGAGTGAGGTTGTTCTTGATGGCCCTCTTCATCTTGTTCCATACGTCCGTGTCATGCCCACTGACTTAGCTGTTTTTAGGAGGCTGTTCGTAGAGCTTGGTGTTCGAGAATTTTTAACTCCATCTGATTATGCCGATGTTTTAAGTCGAATAGCTGTGAAGAAAGGTACGTCACCTCTTGATGCACAAGAAATCAGGGCAGCTGTGCTAATTGCGCAGCAGTTGGCTGAAGCGCAGTTTCTTGACAAAGTCACAATCTATTTACCCGATGTTTCTGGTAGACTCTTACCGTCAAGTGACTTGGTCTATAATGACGCTCCATGGTTGACTGCATCAGACAATCAAAACAGCTCATTCAGTGCTGAGCCTACAATGCTATTGAATGCGAAAAGAACAATGCAAAAATTCATCCACGGTAATATATCAAATGAGGTAGCAGAGAAACTTGGTGTTCGCTCACTTCGTAGAGTCTTGCTGGCAGAAAGTGCTGATTCAATGAATTTTAGTTTATCTGGGGCTGCTGAGGCATTTGGACAGCATGAGGCATTGACTACCAGACTTAAACACATACTAGAAATGTATGCTGATGGGCCTGGGATTCTTTTTGAGCTGGTTCAGAATGCAGATGATGCAGGAGCTTCTGATGTGACATTTCTTTTGGACAGGACTCATTATGGGACTTCTTCACTCCTCTCCCCTGAAATGGCAGATTGGCAAGGCCCTGCTCTATACTGTTTCAATAACTCAGTTTTTACCCAACAGGATATGTATGCGATCTCACGCATTGGTCAAGCAAGCAAACTTGAAAAACCTTTTGCAATTGGAAGATTTGGATTAGGATTTAACTGTGTTTATCATTTCACAGATATTCCGGCATTCGTTTCTGGAGAAAACATTGTAATGTTTGATCCTCATGCAAATCATTTGCCTGGCATCTCTCCAAGTCACCCAGGCTTGCGGATTAAATTCGCTGGAAGAAATATATTGGATCAGTTTCCTGATCAATTTTCACCATTCTTGCATTTTGGTTGTGACTTAGAGCATACATTCCCTGGAACACTCTTTCGGTTTCCTCTTAGAAATTCCAGCGTAGCTCCCAGAAGCCAAATAAAGAAAGAAATATATACTCCTGATGATGTGTTATCTCTCTTTACTTCCTTTTCTGGTGTAGTTTCGGATTCCTTAATATTCCTGCGGAATGTAAAATCAGTCTCCATTTTTGTTAAGGAAGGAGCTGGTCATGAAATGCAGTTACTGCATCGTGTTTGCAAAGACTACAATGTTGGGAAAGATACTGAACCAATGGCATCTAGTCAAGTGTCTAGTCTTCTTGATGAAAATCTTTTTGCTGGAATGAATAGAGATCAATTACTAAAGAAACTAAGCAGCACTGTAATTAAAGATGTCCCGTATAAATGCCAGAAGTTTGTGGTGACCGAGCAAGATTCTGCAGGAAGTACTTCACATGAATGGATAACAGGTGAATTTCTGAATGCTGGGGTAAGTAAAAAGCAGTTGAACCTTCCCGAAATGTCCCATAAGTTAATACCATGGGCTAGTGTCGCCGTGCTTATAAATTCTGTCAAGAGTGATGATGTAGAGAACTTACCTGCTAGCAATTCTGATACCTTTGAGCCATCCACAGTTGCAGTTCAGAATAGAAGAAACTTTGAGGGACGTGCATTCTGTTTTCTACCTCTACCTATAACAACTGGCCTCCCTGTGCATATTAATGCATATTTTGAGTTGTCATCTAACAGGAGGGATCTTTGGTTTGGTAATGATATGGCAGGGGGTGGGAAAGTACGGTCGGATTGGAATCTTTACTTGATCGAGGAAGTTGTTGTACCAGCCTATGGTCATTTGCTTGAAAAAATTGCATTTGAACTTGGTCCATGTGATTTGTTCTTCTCTGCCTGGCCAGTAACTCTAGGAGCAGAACCTTGGGCATCTTTGGTTCGAAAGCTCTACAGTTTTATTGCGAATAATGGTCTTCGTGTGTTATATACCAAAGCAAGAGGGGGACAATGGATTTCAACTAAGCAAGCAATTTACCCTGATTTTACCTTTCATAAGGCACAGGAGCTAATTGATGTTTTTGCAGATGCTGGTCTCCCTGTCATTAATATCTCAAAGTCAGTTGTGGAAAGATTCAGAGAGGCCTGCTCATCATTGCATTTTTTGACACCCCAATTGTTAAGGACCCTGTTGACTCGACGAAAACGTGAGTTTAGGGACAGAAACGGCTTGGTCTTGGCATTAGAATACTGTCTCCTTGATTTAGAAGTTCCTTTTTCAGCGGATCTTCTTTATGGTTTACCCCTGCTACCTCTTGCTGATGGTTCATTTACAACCTTTAACAAGAATGGGAGTGCGGAGAGAATCTTTCTTGCAGAAGAAAATGGATATGAACTGCTGAAGGATTTACTTCCTCACCAGCTAGTGGACCGTGAGGTTCCAGAAGCAGTTCATAGTAAGCTGTTAGCTGTAGCACAAAGCGAAGAATCATGCATATGTCTTCTCTCTTGCAGTTTGCTTGAGAAGCTCTTTTTTAAGCTATTACCAGCAGATTGGCATCTCTCAGAAAAGATCATTTGGACACCTGGTCAACAAGGACATCCAACAATAGAGTGGATAAGGATACTGTGGAGCTATCTTAAGTTATCTTGTGATGATCTCTCAGTATTTTCCAAGTGGCCCATATTGCCAGTTGAAGACAACTGTCTCATGCAATTAACTTTAAACTCAAACGTTATTCGAGATGATGGATGGAGCGAGAACATGTCTTCATTATTGCTGAAATGTGGATGCCTGTTCTTAAAGCGTGAGTTTATCATAGAGCACCCTCAGTTAGATACATTTGTTCAGCCTCCAACAGCAACGGGTATATTGAATGCATTTCTTGCAATTTCTGGTGGGCAAGAAAACATAAAAGGGATTTTCCTTAATGCATCAGAAGGAGAACTGCATGAGCTACGGAATTTTATTCTTCAGTCAAAGTGGTTTTCTAGTGGACAAATGAATGAGGTCCACTTTGAGGCCATCAAACACCTCCCCATATTTGAGTCATACAGAAACCGAAAACTTGTAAGTTTGAACTGTCCAGTTAAGTGGCTAAAACCTGATGGCATCAGGGAGGATCTCTTGGATGATGATTTTGTACGCCTAGACTCAGAGAGGGAGAAAGCTATTTTCAAAACATACTTACAAATAGAAGAACCCTCGAGAATTGAATTTTACAAAGCTTGTGTACTTAATCGTATGTCTGAGTTCCTTTCTCAGCAAGAAGCTTTGTTGGCCATTTTACATGAACTAAATGATCTGGTCGCTGATGATAATTCCCTTCAGTGTGCAATATCTACGACCCCTTTTGTTCTTGCAGCTAACGGATCATGGCAACCACCTTCCAGGTTTATCTATCTTACTATCTTTTTCTTATCATCATACGTTGAATAAATCACAAACTACAGCCGCAGCTTGAAATTAGCCAGTCTTTGTTGACATTCGCACGCTCTATACAACAAATCGATATTTTTGTAGCTGTCTTCATATTTTGTCCTCTTTTCAGGCTTTATGATCCTCGTGTTCCTGGACTGCAGGAGCTTCTTCATAAAGAAGTCTACTTCCCTTCTGAGAGTTTCTTAGATTCCAGGATCCTGGATGCATTGGTTGGTCTTGGGCTTAAAACATCTCTGGATTGTTCTGCATATCTGGATGCTGCTAGAACTGTGTCAATTTTACATGAATCAGGAGACCTAGAAGCATCGAGATATGGAAGAAGACTATTCTTCCATATCAACACTCTTTCTGTCAAACTATCATCCAAGACAGGTGAAACGAACCATGATGAATCACAAAATCTAATGTCCAAGACAAGTGAATACTCACATGATGGAGATACCTATCCTGACTATGTTGCCGAGACTAGCTCTGAATCACAGAATCTAATGTCCAATACAAGTGAATACTCGCCTGAAGGAGAGACCTATCCTGAATATTTACCCGAAACTCTCAATCTCGGGAGCTTATCAGAGGATGAATTTTGGTGTCAACTGAGGTCTATCTCATGGTGTCCTATCTGTCTTGATCCACCAATAAAAGGAATTCCATGGCTTGAATCTAGTAATTTGGTGGCATCTCCAGATAGAGTAAGACCCAAGTCTCAGATACTTTTGGTGTCTGCCACAATGCACTTACTGGATGGCGAGTGCCATTCATCATATCTTCTTCAGAAACTTGGGTGGATGGACTCTTTGAGTTTTGATGTCCTGTGCAGACAACTAATTGGAATATCAAAGTCTTATAAAGAACAAAAGTCTCGTTCATCAGTAAATCCTGTTTTTGAGAGCATGTTACAAAGTCAAATTCCTCTACTCTATACGAGACTGCAAGAACATGCTAGGGAAAATGACTTTCTTGCTCTTAGATCAGCATTACATGGTGTTCCTTGGGTGTGGCTTGGAGATGATTTTGTCTCTGCAGATGTTCTTGCTTTTGATTCTCCAGTTAAGTTTACCCCTTATCTGTATGTTGTCCCTTCAGAACTATCAGACTTTAAGGAATTGCTTTTAGAACTGGGTGTGAGGCTTAGTTTCAATGCGGCAGATTATATCAACACTCTGCAACACTTGCAGAATAATATAAAAGGATCACCGTTAACAGACGAACAAATATATTTTGTTCTTTGTGTTCTTGAAGCAATTGCAGACTGTTCCTCTGAGTTGTCACATGATTTTGATAAAAATTTGGTGCTAGTTCCTGATTCTGCCGGACTTTTGGTCCCGTTGGAGGATCTTGTTTACAATGATGCTCCATGGGTAGACAGCAGTTCTCTTTCTGGGAAAAGGTTTGTGCATCCTAGCATCAACAATGACATGGCTAATAGATTGGGGATACAATCTCTTCGTTGTATCTCCTTAGTAGATAATGATATTACTGAAGATCTTCCTTGCATGGAGTTCACAAAATTGAAGGAGCTTCTATCACTATATGGCAGCAAAGACTTCTTGTTGTTTGACCTTCTTGAGTTAGCTGATTGCTGCCGGGTTAAAAAACTGCACATAATCTTTGACAAGAGAGAGCATTCTCGCAAGTCTTTGCTGCAGCATAATTTAGGTAATAAATGCTTTGAGCTTATTACTAGCCTTTCAGTTGATTTTTATTAATCTTGTGTTATTTTTAGTTTTGTTCTAAGCTTTCTCTTTCGATTGTGGAGAATGCTTGATTTATCCAAGGTCGATAACATTTCCGATGCTAGAGAAGATCTTTTGAGCTTTAAGCTTCTTTATTACTTGGGTTTTAATATGGGCTGAGTATCTGTTTCATAGATTTTATAGGTTTACCTACCTTGATCCTCTAATTAATGTGCTCTTCTTTTTCAGGTGAATTTCAAGGACCTGCCCTAGTTGTCATTTTAGAAGGGGCTACATTGACCAGAGAGGAGGTTTGTAACCTTCAGCTTCTTTCTCAGTGGAGAGTTAAGGGTGAAACTCTAAACTATGGGTTGGGCCTTCTGAGCTGTTACTTCATGTGTGATCTTCTGTCTATTGTTTCTGGTGGCTACTTTTACATGTTTGATCCAGTAGGAGCAACTCTTTCTACATCGACGACTCAGGCTCCTGCTGGAAAAATGTTCTCCTTGATAGGTATGAACTTCCGGTGTTACTCTCCTACTCTTGTCTTCCCCAATATAAAGGCGCATGACAATAATCTTGATCATAGTACTTCATAGCTTAAAATGACTTATTATTCAGTAACTGGTCCTAGTAGGGATGGACCACTTCATCGCTAAATTGATAGTTTTTCTTCATTGGTCATATCTTGGAGGGATCATATTTTAAACCTTATTCACATTTCTCGTACCATGGTCTGCCACTTAATACTAATTGTTTAGTCAATTTCCATCTCAACCCATCCTGCTTATGCTTCGTTCATCCAGGCTTTTATATAGCAGCTTCTTTTTTGATAAAGCAGTTGTTAGATACTATTTTGTTATCTTTCTTTAAGTTACCTTTTAGTAATCTCTACTGTTCTTGAAGGTACAAATTTGGTTGAGCGATTCAGTGATCAATTTAATCCCATGCTTATTGGCCAAGATAAGACATGGTCATCGACAGATTCCACCATTATTAGGATGCCTTTATCTTCTGAATTCTTGAAGGATGGAATTGAGGCGGGGTTAAAGAGAATGAAGCAAATATCTGACCAGCTTTTGGAGAATGCCTCCAGAATCCTCATTTTCTTGAAGTCAGTTTCTCAGGTATTATAATTTGTACATCATCCTGGACGTTGTTGAATTGATTTCCTATGGCTGTAGGATACTATTAAATACAAAATCAAATCTAGAAACTGGTAAATTCCGACTTGAACACAATGCTGTTGCGATCTAATAAGTATTTACGAAGTAAAGAATTTCTTAACTAGTTAGAATGCGTGAGGCCATGTTCGTTGATGAGATTCTTTTAGGTATCATAAACATGATTTGTCCGTTTGGAATCTGCAGAAGCACATAAAAGAAATGTGTTTGGCATAGTCCCGTTGATGGACTTGTATTAAAGTTAAAAAAAACTTGGAATTATCTGTTAATTTCAGGTATCGTATTCCACATGGGAACAAGGAAATGCAGAACCACAGCAAGATTACGCGCTGCATATTAATTCAGCATCCGCTACCATGAGGAACCCATTCTCAGAGAAAAAATGGAGAAAGTTTCAACTTTCCAGGTTGTTTAGTAGCTCAAACTCTGCTATTAAATCACAAATAATAGAGGTTAACCTACAAATAGGGGAAAACAAACTTCTGGATCGATGGCTTGTTGTTCTCAGCATGGGATCTGGACAATCACGAAACATGGCTCTTGACAGGTACAAAGTCAGTAACTATTACTTGATAAAAAATCATCTGGCAGTAACCAATATTCTTTGACGTTCATGTCAGCTAAGAAAGCCATGTTAGAGGATAAAGTTATATTATTAATCTCTTTCGGATGGTAAATCCATCTATTTAATTTAAAATGTTACAAATTTGATTAAAATCATGGGCAGTATAGACACATTCAAAACACTGCAAGTCACTTTTCATACTTGATTAAGAATCAAATTTGTACGCAAGTAAATAGAAACTAAATTCTTTTTTACTGATGAAATAAGAAAAGAATCCCAAATCTGGTGCTTTTGTTCTTATAGATGTGATGAGTGTACAAAAGATAACCAAGTCTATCTATGTTGTGTAAAATTGTTTATCTGCAGGAGGTATCTTGCGTACAATTTGACACCTGTTGCTGGAGTTGCTGCACATGTATCTCGAAATGGTCGTCCTGTTGATGTTCATCCAGCCAGCCCAATAATGTCTCCCTTGCCTTTGTCTGGTAGTGTTAATCTACCTGTCACCATCCTTGGATGCTTCCTCATTCGGAATAATTGTGGTCGTTTTCTTTTCAAAAATCAAAATGCGAGAGCTATGTATGAGCCACAGTTTGATGCTGGAGATATATTGATTGATGCATGGAACAAAGAGTTAATGTCATGTGTTCGTGATTCTTACATAGAAATAGTGGTGGAGATGGAAAGGCTAAGGCGAGAACATTCAAGCTCTTCAATTGAGTCAAGTGCAGCACGTCAGTTGGCCCTTTCTCTTAAAGCATATGGTCATCAGTTGTATTCCTTCTGGCCACGATCTAATCAAAATCATTTGCTTACCCAACATGACGGTGATGTAGCAACAGAAGTGTTCAAGCGGGAGTGGGAATGCTTGGTTGAACAAGTTATAAGGCCATTTTATGTTCGTGTTGCTGACCTTCCTCTGTGGCAGCTTTACTCGGGAAATTTGGTCAAGGCTGAAGAGGGTATGTTTTTAACACAACCTGGTAGTGAGGTTGCGGTTAATTTGCTTCCTGTTACAGTTTGCGGTTTTGTGAAGGAGCATTACCCTGTGTTTTCCGTGCCTTGGGAATTATTGGCTGAAGTCCAGGCTGTAGCGATTCCGGTTCGAGAAGTTAAACCAAAGATGGTTCGCAATCTTCTTAGGAAGTCATCTGCATCTATTGATCTCCGATCTGTTGATACTTATATTGATGTACTTGAATATTGTCTCTCAGATATTCAATTCATTGGAGAGCTTAACTCTGAAGGGTCAAACATAGATGAAGGAAACAAAACTTCTGCTTCGATGTCTAATCAAGCTCAGGCTGGCTCAAGTGATGCGTTTGAAATGATGACAAGCCTAGGGAAGGCTTTGTTTGATTTTGGTAGAGTTGTTGTTGAAGATATTGGCCGTGCTGGATATAATGATAGTAGATTAAATAATGTTGACCCTAGGTTTCTGTCTGCACTTAATGAACTTAAAGGATTACCATGCCCAACTGCAACAAATCATTTAACACGTTTGGGTACTTCTGAGCTATGGTTGGGCAACAAGGAGCAGCAGGCTTTGATGTTGCCTGTGTCTGCACGATTTATCCATCCAAAAGTGTTTGACAGATCGAGCTTGGCTGATATATTTTTGATGTCTTCAGTTCAAGCATTTTTAAAATTAAGGAGCTGGTCTCTGCCTTTACTGGCCAGTAATATGAAATTTCTTTTTCATGAACATTGGGTTAATTATATTTCGGAATCAAATGACGTGCCATGGTTTTCATGGGAAAGTACATCCAGTTCTAGTGATGATAGTGGTCCCTCGCCTGAATGGATAAGGCTCTTTTGGAAGAATTTTAATGGATCATCCGAGGAGCTCTCTCTCTTTTCAGACTGGCCTCTGATTCCTGCTTTCCTTGGCAGACCGATTTTGTGCCGTGTAAGAGAGAGACACTTAATTTTCTTTCCACCACCACAGCCTTTGCAACCAATCTCTGGAAATGGTACTGATATGCATCAGAGAGACAGTGAAACCCCCACAACATCAGCAAGTGATGGTTCCTTAACTGAGTCAACGCAGCACTATGTTTCAGGCTTTGACTTAGTACAGAGCAAGCATCCTTGGCTAATTTTGATGTTAAACCAGTGCAATATACCTGTTTGTGATGCTGCATATATTGATTGTGCTGAAAGATGCAAGTGTCTGCCTTCGCCGAGCATGTCACTTGGCCAAGCTATTGCCTCCAAGCTTTCCGAGGGTAAACGAGCTGGGTACATTGCTGATATTGCTTCCTTCCCGACATCTGGCCGTGATGAGCTTTTTACCCTTTTGGCTGATGATTTTTCTTCCAGTGGCTCAAGATATCAAGCATATGAACTTGAAGTGCTAAGTTCACTTCCTATATTTAAGACCGTCACTGGGTCTTATACGCATTTGCAAAGGCAGGGTTTGTGTATTATTGCTGGAAATTCCTTCCTCAAACCATATGATGAAAGCTGCTTTTGCTATTTTCCAGATTCAGTTGAATGTCACTTTCTCCAAGCCCTTGGGGTCACTGTGTTGCAGAATCATCAGACTTTAGTAAGGTTTGGGTTAGCCGGGTTTGAAAGCAGATCTCAATCTGAACAAGAAGATATACTCATTTATCTATATGGAAATTGGGTAGATTTAGGGTCCAATCCTACTGTGATTGAAGCTCTTAAGGAAGCTAACTTTGTCAGAAATTCTGATGAATCATCCTCAGAGCTGTCAAAACCAAAAGACTTGTTTGATCCCTCTGATACATTACTAGTGTCAGTCTTTTTTGGTGAAAGAAAACGATTTCCTGGAGAAAGATTTTCATCAGAAGGCTGGCTTCGAATTCTCCGGAAAGCTGGTCTTCGATCTGCAGCGGAAGCCGATGTTATACTTGAATGTGCCAAAAGAGTGGAATTTCTGGGTATCGAGGGTACAAAATCCTCTGCAGAAGACTATTTTGAAACGGATCTGGTTCATTCTGAGAAGGGTATCTCGGTTGAGTTATCAACATTAGCAGGGTCTGTACTTGAAGCTGTATTTTCAAACTTTGCTGGTTTTTATAGCACAGCATTCTGCAACACTCTAGGTCAGATCGCTTGCATACCTGCTGAATCAGGGTTCCCAAGTATTGGCGGCCGAAAAGGTGGCAAAAGAGTCCTTACAAGTTACAGCGAAGCTGTTCTTTTACGGGACTGGCCTCTAGCTTGGAGCTCTGTTCCTATTCTTTCACATCAAAGATTCGTTCCACCAGAGTATTCATGGACAGCATTTCGCCTTAGAAGTCCTCCACTTTTCTCAACTGTTCTTAAACACTTACAAGTATGAACACTCTTCTTCTCTCTTTAATATATTTGTGTACTCTTTTCATGGAAATGGGAAGAAAAAGGAGTGATCAAATATGTCCCAGGTAATTGGACGGAATGGTGGTGAAGACACTCTTGCTCACTGGCCCAATGATCAAAATGTGATGACCATTGATGTTGCTTCTTGTGAAGTTTTGAAGTACCTCGACAAGATTTGGAGCTCCCTCACTTCTTCAGGTACGTCTACTTCTTATTTCAATGCTCAATTGAAACATCTAATATGTTCCTATGTTGGAATCTTTGATGATATTTTCGCCGGGCTTTGTAATTTCTATCATCCAGATATTTTGGAGTTGCAAAAGGTGGCTTTTTTACCAGCTGCAAATGGAACACGGTTGGTAGGAGGAAGCGCCCTTTTCGTTCGCCTACCAATCAACTTATCACCTTTTGCATTCGAACTTCCTAGTCTCTATCTACCTTTTCTGAAGATTCTTAAAGATTTGGGACTTAACGATGTGCTTTCATTTGGTGCTGCCAAAGAAATCCTCTCCAAATTACAGAAAGTATGTGGTTATCGTCGTTTGAACCCAAATGAGCTTCGAGCTGTGATGGAAATTCTTCATTTTCTCTGTGACGACACAAATACAACAAAGGCAGCACCCGATAATTCCACATATATATCAGATGTGATCGTCCCAGATGATGGCTGCAGGCTTGTTCATGCGCGATCTTGTGTTTATGTTGATTCCTTTGGCTCACGCTATGTTAAATACATAGATACTGCGAGATTAAGACTTATTCATCCACATCTTCCTGAGAAAATATGTCTACACTTGGGTGTAAGAAAGCTCTCTGATGTCGTTATCGAGGTATGCACGAGTTGCTTTTGTTTCTCGTTTCTTTTCTTTTCGTGATCTCAAAATCATTGCTTACTTATATAGGAACTTGAAAGCACTGAACCTGTTCAAGCCTTAGACAGTATAGGATCCATATCACTAAATGCTATCAGAAGGAAGTTGCAGAGCAAGTTGTTTCAAACTGCTTTATGGACTGTTAGCCGTCAGACCGATGACTCGTCGTTTGAAGATGTGCAACGTTCTCTTCAATCTGCTTCAGAGAAAATCGAATTCGTTCAACATCTATATACTCGATTTCTCCTCCTACCAAACTCCATAGACATCACTCTTATCTCTAAAGACTCAATGATTCCTGAATGGGAGAATGAATCGCGTCATCGAACAATGTATTACATCAACCGTCACAGAACATCCATCTTAGTTTCCGAACCGCCTCAATACATTTGTTTCCTGGACCTCATGGCAACAGTGGTGAGCGAAGTTTTAGGCTTTCCAACGTCTCTACCAATAGGATCTTTGTTCTCATGTCCTGAAGGATCTGAAACTGAAATCTCTGCTTGCTTGAGACTATGTCCTTATGCTCTTACAAACACCGGCGCAACAAACAGTTCTATAGGCCAAGAGATAATGCCACAAGATGCTATACAGGTACAAATTCATCCTTTAAGACCATTTTATAAAGGAGAGATTGTTGCTTGGAAAATCCAACAAGGAGATAAGTTGAGATATGGAAGAGTACCAGAAGATGTAAGACCTTCTGCAGGTCAAGCACTTTACAGAGTTAAAGTTGAAATGATGCCTGGAGAGATTGGTTTATTACTTTCATCTCAAGTTTTCTCCTTTCGAGGTACTTCAATTGAAAATGAAGGTCCTTCAAGTTTCCCTGAGGTGCTCCCTGCAGTATCTGATAATAAATCAAAAGATGATTCAGAAAGTTCCAGAGCAAGTTCTAGCCAGGTTTGTGACTTTCATACTCTCGTCTTGCTCCATATATGTATTATCTAGGGGTGGGCATTCGGTTTATTTGGTATTTTCGGCTCGGTTTTTTTCGGTTTTTTTGGCCAAATTGAATTGAACAAAAGTTGGGTTTGCCACTCGGTTTGTTTGGTTCGGCTTTTCGTTTTTGAAGTTCGGTTTTTTCGGTTCGAAAACCTTAATTTATGGCTAAATTTTTGCTATTTTCGGTTTTTTTTTTCCGGTTGATTTTGGTTTGTTCGGTTAATTTTTGCAAGTTTGGTTCGGTTAGGTTCGATTCGGTTCAGTTAATTTAGTAAAAAAATAAAATTGTTTCCGAAGCGATGAACCGAACTGAAAATCGAACTAAAATAAAAAAAGGTCGCCGAATTAAACAGAATTAACTGAGCTAAATTTGGTTCGGTTCGGTTTAAATGCCCACCCCTCGTGTTATGTATAGTCTATGTGAAAGCAAGATCATTTGGCGAAACTAAGGGGTGGGCACAATAGCCCATATCCAAACAATCAAACTGATATATTTTGTTCCGAACCCGAAGCTTGATTGGGTTTGTTCTTTGTTCCCTGCAGCCTGTGAATGATACACGATATGGTCGAGTCACAGCTAAAGAATTAGTTGAAGCAGTCAACGAGATGCTCTCTGCAGCTGGAGTCAATATGGAGCTAGAGAATCAATCTCTACTACAAAGAACACTAACCCTTCAAGAAGAACTCAAAGACTCTCAAGCCGCATTCTTACTTGAACAGGTTCGGTTAAAACACATATTTATGATCATAATGATGATATTACAGCAAATTCATAACTGATTTGTCTGATTTTTCTTGCAGGAGAGAGCAGAAGCTTCTTTGAAAGAAGCTGAGACTGCGAAATCACAATGGGTTTGTAAGATTTGTTTGATCAAAGAAGTAGATATAACCATTGTACCATGTGGACATGTCTTGTGTAGGCAATGTTCAGCTTCAGTCTCAAGATGTCCCTTTTGTAGACTTCAAGTCTCTAGAACTATCCGAATCTTCCGTCCTTAACTCACACCAAATATCAAATATCATTTATCATTTATCTCAAAAGTTTTTGCCTTCTGTACATACAAACTGTTTCTGCTGATTAATTGGCAGCTTTGTATATAATAAGTATAGTTATGTTTTCACATTTTATGAAAACATTATATTTGAGTGATTAGTACTAGTATAATTATGTTTAACTCTTTTGCAACATGAAAAAAATCTAAAAATCTATAATTATGTCTAACTATTATTTACTTCTTGCTTTATGAGTTAGAAATCCAAAAACTCAATCATATGAATATGTAAAATACATGACGAAGCTACTTAAGTAAGAGTTATCTACTCAATTGAATACCATGTAAAATCTTTTTCAGAAAACATAATTTTGCAATCACATAAATTTCCCATAATGTATAAGACAAATGCATGCATTTCGATTAAGGAGACAGTTAGTGCCTTGGTGGTAAGTTTCAAAGAAATTTAGAGATGTATGTAAAGCTAAGCAAATCTCCTCCAAGTTATTTCAAGAAAACGTCTATTCAAAATTCCTCCAAGTTATAGAATGAAGAATAAGAAGGGCATCTGAAATAGATGGTTTTGTTCTTCAAAAAAAAAAAGAGTGAAACTGGAAGGCAGATAGAAAGAAGTCTGCTATATATTGGTTGTTCATCTTTCCAATGTAAAACAGAGTTATTTACCTAAACATAAGCTGACATAATGTTTGTTTTGATCTACCTTTATGACAAAAGCTGCTTATATTCAAGCAAACATAAGCTGACATTCTGTTGAACCCCTAGGCAAACTCTCCAATTCCTTGATCATATGATCCCTATCGGTACGAGGTCCCACTTCCACATTTTTGTTTGCTCGTGGTGAAAAGGTCGCCATCTTTAGACATCTTGAATGTTTCAAGATATAAGTGGCGAATTCTCTCTGATCCTTCAATCCTCTGTAATTTCTCCACTCAAAAGTCTCAAGAACAAACATCAACGATTCAGGTACAGAGTTTGGTTCATTCCAGTTAAACAAAGCCCTTCCGGCCATCTGAATGCGCATTATTACAAGCTATAAGGATTCAGACAAAAACAAAAAACAAAGTATTTCATGTTTAATTACCTCGTTAAGCTTGAGTGATCGTAGTTTCGGGGAATGCTGGAGCAAAGACATAAGTAGATCCCAGTCTGTTTCACATGTGCAAAACTCCAAATGTGTAAGCTGATGGAAATGGCATATAGTACCAGTACGATGATACGGAGGCTGCAGGACAACAAGACAACATAAATGTGCAATACTAGCCGTTAAAATTCAATACACAATGAACATTTACCAAATTTATCAAGCATATATCACCTACCTCTCTGTATGCACATAACAAGAGGCGTTTGACTGATGCAAAAGATCTAAGCATATCATCGAGATAGACGCATGTAGTCACGATACAAGCTTCCACAATCTCAGGTAAAGACTCCATAACGCAAATGTAACCACGGTCGGTACTCTTAAAGTACTTCAAAGAAGGTGTATTCATCACAAGCTTAGTTTCAGGTGCTGAGTAATAGGTGAATTTTTGTAGCGAAGGCACCATTAGAGGGAAATTCGTTACATTGTCATTTTTATATCGTTTCAAATCTAAATCTTCAAGAACAGGACAGCTTGATAAAAGCTTCTGAGGAGATTCATTGTCTAGGAATATCACTTTATTCAGGAGCAAAGTTTTGAGCAACGGGAAACGTACCGGGAATCGAACATCCACAAGCGATACGTTTGTTAGCTTCAGTACGACGACTGTCCCACATGTATACAAGCTCTGAGGCAATTTGCTAGGCTCACGAATATAATAATTATAATCTAAGTTGAGCTCGCGTAAACCTCGTTCCACTCCAATTTTAATCCAAACACCAATATCTACGTCACTGCATTCTCGAAGTAACATGAAACGCAAACTCTCTAAGACTGGAGCCGTGTTTAAAAGCAAAGACCTATGCACATACCGCAGAGATCTCAATTGATCCTTTTCTAAGAAATTGAGTTTCGGCACCAACTTCCAAAGATTTCGCCAACGTTTTGATAAAACACTCGTGTTTATGACTTCTTCTATAAGAAGCAATGAAAGTATCTTCAAGACGATATCATCAGGTAGCAAACTGATACAATCCATATAACTCTCCAATGATTTTTGCTAGAGCGAGCGAAAGAAAACCCTAAATCATTAAGAAATCGACAATGCCAAGTTTCCCAGAAACCATTACATAATATTCGGTATACATGCTAACTTTGCGACTCTTTATTTTCCTTATTTCATATTCGTTTTGGGCTACAATATATAGTATTGGGCTTAGGCCCATGAGTTGGGTCGGTTTAGTTAGGTTCGACCTTGTTGATTGATGATTCTATTTCTCTACTCTAGATCCAGTTTGTTGAATTGATTGATCTGTGAATTTAGTATTAAGAAGCTTTTGTGTTTGAATCGACATGATCTATGAATTGATCACAAGATCCATTCATTTGGCTAATGCTTAAACTTTTTTTTGCTCACCTTATTGGCTTGGACTTTAGTTTTTACGAAAAAGTATAGTTCTTTTAATTGCAATTAAATTCGGTTCAATTTTTTTTTTATTAAAAAGATTGAGCCAACCAAAAAGAGACTATGACCTTGTTCTTTTTATGATCGCCGGATTGGCGACAACGACCAAAAAAAACTTTTACAAAAAAAAAGAGAAATAAAGATCAACAAAACTACCAAAAGAGTTGCTAGCACTTAAAATGGAAGATGATCGCTGCAACTAAAGAATTTAGCAGCCAAAGTCAATGTTCACTTTAATTCAATTATAATCGCCGACGGTTAAACTCTCTAAAAAATGACACTTCAAACAATTGAATTTAACAGCTTTTTTTATGCCGCTACTGCTATCGCTAGTTGTAGAGAAAAAAACAGGCTCTATGTAACTTAGTTGCATTGGAACAAGAAGTTTGTCATTCGTATCTCATGTGCTAACTATTATTTACTCCTTGCTTTATGGGTTAGAAATCCAAAAAACAGTCGTATGGATATGTAAAATATAGGACGAAGCTGCTTAAGTAAGATTTAGCGAATCGATTAAATACCATGTAAAATCCCTTTCGGAAAACATAATTTCGCAATCACATAAATTCCTTGTAATGTATAAGACAAATGCATGCATTTCGTTTAAAGAGACAGTTAGTGGTAATTATCAAAGAAATTCAGAGATAGATGTAAAGCAGGCAAATCTACTCCAAGTTATATCAAGAAAACGTTTATTCAAAGTTCGTTGATGAAGTGGGAGTTTATTTTCTGTTGACTTGTCGTGTAGTTTGTATTTGATACCCTTTTGTATTTATCTGTTCAGTTTGATTATTATATTAAAATTTCAATCCAAACAAAATTGAAACCGAACATTTATAATAATTTGATAAAAGTTTTAATATTAATAATTCAGAGATGAATCTTATAAACATTTAGTCCAACAAATAAAACAAAACCTAAGAAAAAACTGGACTGGGTTTTCTAAAAACAAAATTAGACCCGAGTCCGAAATGGAAAAACCCTAGGAAGCCCTAGCCACTACCGACGTGGACGTGCCGCCGTGAAGCTCATTGGCAATATTTCGATGACCCAGCGATGAAGACCAAAGTAATGGTGGCACAACCGCCACCGATACCCACACAAAAATCACAAAAAGAATAGGAAGAGGAATCGACTCAACCACCACCACAACGGACTTCATGATGGAGAGTAGGTTTCCGGCTACATTCCCGGATTTAGAAAACTTTTTTCATAATCGTGACTATGTACGCATAAGTGCCATTCGTAGACGAAGCTAAATGATTTTTCTTAACAAAAGTCACATGTGAAGTAAAAGAGTATATCAATGCTGATAGTATTGGTTACATTGACAACAAATCTAATACACACAACACGATTCCTAAACACACTCAAGTTCTCATGATTATCTA
>OVAV01000144.1:0-23786 GCA_900406375.1 Iberis amara | reverse complement strand
AAAGAGAACATCTTTCAGCGTTAATGATTCTGTCAATGCTATACTTCATTTTCGATCACAAACAACTGTAGTTCCATTAGGTAACCCAACCATACTTGGTGTTACTCGATATATGTCGAACATATGATTCAATGTCCCTGTCATATGATCTGACGCTCCACTATCAATAATCCATTCATCTGTAATCTTACCAACTGGTTTTACAGAGTCTGATGCTGATCCAACTGATCGCACAATTCTTTCCCACTGATCTTTCGTCAATCCCATCATCGCTTTCGACTTGTGTGGCACACCTGTGTTACACACACGATTTACAGACTTTCCAGAAACGACGCCAAATTTAGAAACGCCGTCAAAACACAAATTCTTCTTCGATTCACCGAAAAAAACCCTCGTTCCTTCTATTTCTCCATATTTTTGCAGCCACCAATCAGGATACCCTTGCACTTTATAACAAGATTGAATCTCATGCCCATACTTTGAGCAATAAGAACACACAATCCCTCGATTTCTAGATCTCATTGATGATTTGAGATTTTTTCTGAATAAAACTTCCAAACCCTTTCTGGCTCTGATACCATGAAAAGAGATTGTATGAATCGATATGTGAAATCTCTTTACAAAGTGAGAGTTCTTAGGTATTTATACTTAAGGAAACTATAACCCTATACAACAAGCCATATACTTAAAGCCCACTAGACTATTCTCAATACTCTATCATGGTATTTTTTTAGACTTTGGTAATCTCGTGTATTCTCACAACCTAAACAGGGGTATAATCTAGCCAGCAAGTTCTATTTGGCGTTTCCATCCTTGTTGTTTTGCGTCCTTCAAGCTCAGCATCCGCATGTCCTGAACTCTGGTGAGAACGTCATCACTCTTTCTCTGTATCGAATGGATCTTCGGATTAGGACTCCACCAAGGATTGTGGACACACTTCGACAGGTGGTTCAAAAAGTTGTTTGCATACTTCAATGCGCAATTAACACAGGTAAGTTTCTCTATCTTCTTTTCATATTTCGTCGATTTTTTACTTAGTTGTGCTACCAAGCAGGGAGAGAAGTCTAGTAGCAGTAGTCAGTTCAAGGGCAGCAAGAAAGTTTTTTTTAAGAAAAATCTGACTATATGTGGGATTAATCCTTTTTTTATTTTGTTTTGGGTGATTATGTTTGTGTAACTTTGAACATGGCTTCCGTATTTAGGCATTTTGGTTATTGGAAATTATCAGTTTCCTAGATGTTGTGTGGTCTGTATGTTGGTTATGTGGTTAAGTTTTACAAATCGTAAGTAGAACGTTTGATTATCAAGTTAAATAGAAAAGGGAAAAATTGAAGATGCAGGAGATAAGATGAGTAGGAGCAATGGAAGGACCATCACAAATATGGCGGAAACAGTTTTTGAAAGTAAAGGCACGTGAAAATTCGAAGCTGAGAAACAGAAACGACAAAAATGAAAACATAAAAAAAAAAGGAAAATCGGTGTTTATGAAAATAGAAATCCTTTTGGTTTAACAGAATTAAACCAGAAACTTAATGTAAACTATTTTGTTTAAAATGTAACTTGAGCAAATTTTCGAAAACTATTCGACCTTTTTCTATGATGACGCCATACATTTTGGTTTGGCTAATATTAATAAAACATTTTGTTATGAAATGTATATTCTTTGTGGCTACGTGAAAAGAAAGTAGTTAAAACATAACTAGAAGTTGTATTTCATCTTCTTCGTCATAACCGATTTTAAATATGTCCAAATAGACCCAAAATCTAAACCGGACATTACACATAATTTTTTTACTAAGTTGTAGCTAAAATAACACAAAACGCAAAGATACATGTATCAATCACCACCAACTTGACGCTTCCATGAATCTTCAACAATCAATTCATCAACTCCCCATTCCTCAAAACTGATTCAAAACTTAGAAAACATATCAACATCTGAGATAAGATAATCATCAACACAACTCTCTGTCAAATCCACTCACCTTCCATCAGGTAGATAACGTCTAATAGTGAATGGTATCTTCCTTTGCCTAAGTTCCTTCATTGCAATCTAAAAGCCACACCAAGATCATAAGTTAGCTCAAAGGTACACAAAAATAAAACAATATGAAAGGATAAGTGAGTGCAAGTAGCACCTCAAGTGGGTCAGTCTCACCCTCAAGCTCCACCATGACAGGAGCATTCATGCTGTATAACAGCCAACACAATTACTTTAACAGTCAAGCTTAAGAGGCATGAAGCAATAGTAGAGAAAAGTGAAGAAGCAGACCTAATTTGCAGAGCACGAGTACCAAGGATACGAGCACGTTCATACTTAGTCATAAACTTGGATGTTTTACGAGGACGCTGTGTAGGTTCTGTTTCAACCTTGTCTTCTGTTTCAAGAGGCTCACCATCAACATCCTCATTCTCCTTCATATCACCATCTTCCTCTACCCCTTCCTACTCACAGAACAAAACTAGATCAGAAGGTAACCAACCAATTGTGAGTTCTTTCTACTAAAAAAAGAAAAAGAAGATGCAACTTACTTCAATTTCAGGCTCTACAGGCTCATCCTCATAACTACAACAATTTGAAACACCGATCAAATATCATAGAAATTGATTTAACCATAGTAACAAAACAGCTCTAATTTCTTCATATGATTCATAAAAGTTCGTGCAATTAACCAGCAATCATAAATTTAGCTCTTTATTTATTAAATTAGGGTTTTCTTACCTTAAAATCCATTGGGATCAATACCTTAAACATGCTGATTTTCTAAATTGGAGGGGAAAAAAAAACTATATCGAAGAATCCCATGGATAAACGACAGTAATCAACCCAATCTCAATTCGTCATAATTTACAAACTAACTTTTATAAATTGAACGAAAACGAATAGAGTTAATCGAAAGAGAGAAGGAAACCCCAAATCATCGACTTCGTTATAATCTTCGTCCGCCATTAGAGTCGATCTTTTTCTCTTTGCGAAATCGATAAACACTGCAACGATCGCATTCGTGAATATAAATATTCGGTTCGACTTAACCGGCTTTTTGTTACCTTAGCTCGAATATTTTGGATATTTTTATTTAAAGCCCAACTTAAGCCCACTTTAATTTAAAATTCAGTATTGCAGATATTGCATATTACAAATCTGTTATTATCAAAGGTTGTAATTTTCACACAAAATATCCCTCCGTTTTTTAAAAGTTTCACACATTGAAAAAATAATTAATTTCCATCAATAAATATTTTAGTAAATTATACACTCTACCCTGTAAATTAATCAATACAAATGTATACACTTTCTTGTATAAATCAACCAATAAAAATCAAAGAATTCAAATACTTTCATGTAATATTTATAAAATTTTGTAGCCAATTATAAATAAAAGAAAATAAAATATGTATAGAAAATTAAAAAAATCAAGTCGTTTTGAAACAAAAAAATAGGAAAGAAAAATGTCTAAATCATCACTCAAGAATAACGGAGGGAATATACATTATTGGAAAATGAAGAAACAGTTTCAAAGAAATCAAGTAAGTCGATCTCTAATTTCTTACGGTCTTAAATCTTAAAAAATCTCTTGTTTCATAGGATTATGTCATCTTGAACACTGACAGTAAGTGTTTTGTTCTGAAGAACAATGCTTCCTATGACTGCAACTTCATCTTCCACTATTACAGCCTCACCTGAACCAAACCAAATTCTAATATCATTTTTTGTTCAACAATAATTCTTTTATAGGAAGAAACAAAATGCCAAAATTTACCAAGAATGGTAATCCCAAGCCTCTCATCATAATCTCCACTAGCTTGAACTCTTGACCATCTACCTATTGTAGATTTCCATCCAACGATTGAGTTTATAACAACAGCATTCTCCTGCATTTTAAACACAACCACAAGGAGCATTAGGGGTCGGCATTTTAACCGAACCGAACCGAACTCAGTTCGGTTAATTCGGTTCAATTAGGCGAATTTTTTAATTTAGTTGTGTTCGGAAACAATTTTATTTTATACTATATTAATCGAACCGAATTTAGTTCGGTTCAATTTGGCGAAATTTTTAATTTAGTTCGGTTCATGCGGTTCAATTTGGCGAATTTTTTTAATTTAGTTTGGTTCGATAAAAATTTTATTTTATACTTTATCAACCGAAGCGAACTTGCTACAATTAACCGAATAAACCGAAAATTAACCAAAGTTTAACCGAAATACCGAAAAACCGAACCGAACAAACCAAGCAGAAATTATATTCGGTTCAATTCGGCAACAAAAATAAACGAAAAAACCGAATCCGCACCTCTAAGGAGCATTATATACTCATTTACCTTGATTTCAACGTCATCCAAGATTATACAGCTTATAAGTCTTACACCAGGTCCAACACGAACGTTTGCTGAGATTGACACATTCGGACCGATCTTGTTCCAAATGATGTAAGAGAGTGAGTCATTTGCAAATTTGCGTGAGATGGTAATGAGACTCAAGAAAAGAATTACCTTTGCGGTTGGGTGTAGTTTTACAGATGGGTGAATATAAACATCACCAACTATCATCGGTTTCTTATTAGTACCGTCTCCTGAAGCCAAAAGGTGAGGCGATGTTTGGCGTAATTGGTAAAGATACAATTCCGAGCATTTCAATGACTTCCTGTTTTGAAACAATTTGTTAGCAAAGAATAATTATTAGGACCCAACACATCAAAATCTAGATTTTACCCGGGAGTTTTAATCTGTTCCCAAAAGTCTTTATTCTCATATGTGTAAAGTTGCTTCTTTCCAGCAAGTGGTGATAATATATCTTGATCTAATCTTACGAAATCCGCAGGAACAGATCTTGTAGCAGAATGGAAATGATGAAAGCTTGATAACTTGTAGTTGCTAGCTGCCAAATTTAAAGTGAATTTTATTAAATGATCGAAAATAATGTAAGTCTCTACGACAATACTCACATGTAGGGGTGTTTCGGTTTATTCGGTTCGGTTTACTCTGTTTTCGGTTTTTTTTTTTGCCGAATTGAACCGAATATAATTTTGGTTTGGTTTGGTTCGGCACTCACTTAATTCGGTTTGGTTTTCATTTTTTTGTTCGAAAATCTTAATTTCGGTTAGATTTTGTTTATTTTCAGTTTTTTTTGGGTTTATTCGGTTAATTTCGGTTAATTTTATCAAATTTGGTTCGGTTTGGTTAATGTAGTGAAAATAAAAATGTTACCTAACCAAACCGATAACCGAACTAAATTAAAACATTCACCGAATTAACCGAACTAAACTCGGTTTATTCAGTTCAGTAAAATTGCCAACCCTACTCACATGTCTCTCTGGTTTGGTTATATACTCCTTCAATGGCTTTGAAGATATCTGAAGTAAACACATACACACCACAATTTATCAAGTCACTAACCTGCATTAAGTGAAATCCTATAAGTTAAGAAAATAAGAAAATTAAAAGAGGAAACTTTAGGCAGTGAAATTACAAAAGTTTCGGGTTTCTCTGTATAATGCAAGAGTTCTTTAGTATGAGGATCAGCTATCAACTCTCCAAATTGGCTAGCTGCTTCTGCTGAAACCTGAAGAAACAATCTTCGATCTAATTATTTGTTTCTTCTATGAACAAAACTGAATTAGGACATCGAACCTTGATCACTAGCATAGTTCCAACCCCACCATATCTTCGATGTGCGTCTACAGATAGATTACCAAAGTGAGAAAACGAAAAGTAAGAAGCAGATTTCGGATTAATGAAGATTAATACCGAGCATATCTTGAAGAGGAAATGAACAGCAAACATCACAATTTAGGAGGAAAACATGTGACTGTTCAAAATTCACAAACAACAAAGTTAAATCAACAAAAAACACAAGCATTGAGATATTTCAGTAGAGATACAAACCGGTTTTTCTTCCATGATTCGATCTCGAAAGTAATAAAGCGCACCAGCAGAACCATGAGGTTTATCTTCTTTCAAGTATCTTACATAACACAAGAAGAACACACACTATCACTATGAGAAGGATTAAACACTAGACACTAATAAACAAAAACACAAATGCTGCAAACTTACCGCACTGGAATTTTGAGCTCACTAGATATTGAAGAAACATACAAAGCGAATTCTTTTTCTTCATAAAATCCAATCAGAAAAATCTTAGCCAGATTTGTTATCTATATACTCCAATCCATGTCAAAAGCAACACAATTTTCTATGAGCAATCACAACTCTGAATTATCAAAACATGAAACTGTATAAGAAGTATCAAAACCTTTTTACAAGCAGAAATAGGATGATGAATCATTGGTTGCCCAGCCAAAGGAATCAATGGTTTCGGCGTATTGAATGATAATGGGCGAAAACGAGTTCCTAAATCAATCGACATTTAACAGAAAAAAACGAAAATCAATTTCAGTTCAAAAAAATCGAATTCGAAATCTAGACAAGTGGAAATTTAATAGATGTTGTTCAGCACCTTTAGTCGGACCTCCGACCATGATCACGGCGACGACTTTCTCTTCTGACATGTCGATTCAAAAACCTAAAATCCGTGAAAGACGATGAACCGATTTTGATGTTTGTTTAAAGGTGGTGCCTCTTTTGGTTTTGACTTTGATCGTCAATAGCACGTTAGGTTTTTTTTTTTTTTTTTTAAGTCAAAGCCGAAACAACGTCGGTCAATTCTACATGTTTTAATACTACATCAGTATATCACATTTGAGTGTTGTTTTTCCAAATAATTTTTATTAAAATTAATTTATATACAAATTAATAAAAGTATTTGAATATATACAGAACAAAATTTTTAAAAACATCGTTATTTTTAGTTTGTGTTCTAAAACTACCATATACTTCCAATTAATTTTAAAATATCATAAAACTATTTTTTGTGACAATACCACATATTTTTGAAAAAATATCCTATTTGGGTTTCTAAATTTGAAAAATACACCCTTTTAATATTTTTTTGAAAAATACACTTTGCTTAATAATAAATGACTAAAATACCATTACTAATGTTGAATATAAGATATCTAATATAATTTTAAAAATATTGTTATACAACGATTTTATTTTATATTTAGTATGAATCATAAAGTTGAAATTAATATTTACTTTACGTAATATTTTTTGGTTAACACAATAAAAATATTTTCTCAACACATTAGTAAAAAAAGCTTTTTTCAAAAGTTTTTTTCATCGAAGGAACTTACAAGTTAATTTCTTCCAATTCTCATCTCCATTCACTAAATTCCTTTATATGATTTTAGACTTACATTTTGTGTATTGTCGATTGCATATTAACTAGACGTGAGAGAGAAACGTAGAGATACAATTATATTTTATTCTCGTGATTTACTCTCTTTACTTACAGTCAGTGGCGGAGCCAGAAAATTTTTTTACCAGGGGCAAATACTTTTTTTTGATGAAATGTTAAATTTATTAAAAAGAATAAGAGTAATATGTACAAATGAATAATTGGGAGTAGCTGAGATAGAAAAGTATATGGTTCTAACAGGTGATTGTCATGATGGCCTCGTTAAAACCTCGTTCTAGAAAACCCAATGGGATAAAACTAGAACCAGGGAAAAGAGTACACACCATGACAATCCGAACCATATACGAGAAAAGAGAAAACTGATAAAAGCATGATAGTTGCCGAAGGTAGCTGAAAGATGAAAATGCGGTTGAGTAAACCAGAAGATCAAATCAAGTGGGAGCGGGATGAAGATAGTCCCATCTCTGGGCTAGGCCGTAATAGCGTGAGTGTAAAGGATAGTGGAATCCATGGATCCTCAAGCGAATGGTGGTTGTGATCGTCCGTAGAAGGTGGTTGTAGGGCTGGTGCGGTTTGCCATGGCAACGAGCATTGCGCTCTCGCCATACATAATAGATAGTGGTTTGTAAGCTGAGACGGAGCAATGTCGAATCCACTAGCGAGTGTGTACGAAGATGCATGGATGATATGGTTCTTTGCCAAGCTGGAGAGAGGCGGTGACTGAGTATGCCAGACGTGAGAGCGCACCACAAAGTGTAGGTATACGGGCAAGCAAAGTATAAGTGATCTCGGGTCTCATCAGGTTCCCCACAAAAAGCACAGGGCTGGGCAAGCCCCCATGTTCGCATTCGGCGCCCCGTTGATAACCTGTCAAGGAAAGCCAGCCACGAAATAAAAGAGTAACGGGGAATCGATTGTTTAAACCAGATAATGGACGTCCAAGACTGAGTAGGGAGAGTATGACAAATCTGTTTCCATGTCGACGTTGAGTTGAATGAGTCCTTGTACTGTCCGTTACCATGATGCCACAGACATACATCGGGTGGGGTCGTGAGTGAGGGAACAGGGAGCTGCGATATGAAGTCGTAGATAGGACTAAATGCTATACGACGAGTTCGTCTGATTCGCCAATGCCCCGAGACCACCGCTTCAGCAACTGTTGCGCGACGAGGTACACCAAGTTCTCGGAATCCCGCATCACCTGTAACTGCATACAATGGACCAAGAGAAGACCAGTTATCATACCAAAAAGATGTATTAATACCATTACCTATACGAGATTTGATAAACGTTGCCGCTAAGGGCCTTAGTTTTAATAGCTTGCGCCAAATCCAAGAACCCTTCGTTGCATTTGTTGTGACATCCCAAAAAGTTGCTTGTCGAAGAAGATACAACCGAGTCCAAGCCGTCCATAGTGAAGAGGAGTTGGTATGGAGTCGCCAAATCAAGGAGAGCGAGAATACTGTGGAAGTGTCTTCAAATCGCCTTATGCCGAGCCCGCCCTGCGCCTTTGGATAGCAAACATCATTCCAACTTACCTTGGCGGACGAAGATATGATAAGTGAACCCGACCATAGGAAGTTGCTACACAAGCTATTCAATGCTTTCAAACAACTCTTTGGAAGGCGAAAAGCGGATTGCCAAAAGTTGATGGTACTGACTATGACGGACTGAATTAGTTGTAATCGACCTGCATAAGATAAGAGCTTAGTGGACCAAGAGTTTAGCCGAGTGCGAATACGATCGACCAGCGGCTCGTAGTCGTCTCGATTCAACCTCCTTGTCGTAAGAGGAAGGCCTAGGTAGCGAATAGGCAGCGATTCACTACGAAGACCATTATCCGTAATGGTACGAAGCAGAGCCGGCGGTGGGTTTGCCGTCAAGAAAGCTGATGACTTGGTCAGGTTTACATGAAGTCCGGAAGCATTGCCAAAGCTATCTAGTACCTGCAGTATACCATCAATAGAATCTGGGCAGCCATCAGAAAATACTAGAATATCATCCGCAAAACATAAGTGAGTGAGCCCTAGCCTATGGCAATTCGGGTGGTAACCTATACGCCCCAGACGGGCCGCTTCATTTAGAAGCTTAGAGAGGACATCATTAACAATGACATAAAGGTAGGGTGAGAGAGCACAACCTTGGCGGAGACCTCGGGAACTCGGGAAATAACCCGCAGATTCACCATTAACGCTAATCGAGAAGGTAGCCGTGGACAAACATAAACGAATCCAGTGGATAAAGAGGGGGAGAAAGTCGAGGACCTGGAGGGTAGTGGTGATGAAATCCCAATTGACGGAGTCGAAAGCTTTGGATATATCGAGCTTGAGTGTACATCGCTGCGTCGTTGTAGCCTTGTGATAGTCTTTAACAAGTTCTGTAGCTAGGAGGACGTTTTCCAATAGAAGCCGGTTTTTGACAAAGGCACTTTGATTGGGTTCAATGAAGTCCGGAAGTAAGACCTTTAGACGATTAGCAAGAATCTTAGATATTACTTTGTAGAGGATGTTGCAGCATGAGATGGGGCGATAGTCTCTGATCGTCTGGGGATCATCCTTTTTTGGGATGAGTGAGATTAGAGTTGCATTAACACCCCGAGGTAGGAAGCCGTAAAGAAAGAATGACTGGATGGCGGTAACAAAGTCTGCTCCGAGGTGTGGCCATGAAGCTTTGAAGAATTCAGCCGTGTATCCATCAGGTCCCGGGGCTTTGTTGGATGGTAATGAGAAAAGCGTCGTGTAAATCTCTGCGCCCGATATAGGTCTAGTCAGCTGCTCACCTGCAATTAAAGGACAACGGTAAGTAAGTAAACGCTCAAGATGAGTAGAATCTAAGGGTGTTATAGTATCAGAGTGTTGTAAGAAAGTCTGAAAATGGCGGACTGCTTCGGATTTGATCTCATTAGCATCCGTAATGGTTTCCCCCGTGGTAAGAACAAGGCGCCTAATTCGGTTGCGACTATTGCGTGTTGATGCAGTACGGTGGAAGAAACCGGTGTTATGATCACCGTGCTTGAGCCAAGTTATGCGAGACTTTTGTTGATACAACTTCTCCTCCGCGCTTGCTAAATAGGACCAGTCTTTAGCGGCAGCTGTTTCGGCTTCGATGTTTGAGGGGGAAGGGTCGAGGAGTGTTTGGTGTTGGCAAGCCTGAAGAATGTCATAGGCTGTCCTAGTACGACCAGATATATCTCCAAAGGCTGAACGGTTCAACTCTCTTATGTGCGGCTTTAAAAGCTTGAGTTGCGTTTACTTTAAGGCATTCACTTCCGTTTTTATATAATTTTTTGGTTTTTTTTAAATAAATAATCACATCCAATATAAGACCTATATTACTATGGATGGTAAAATTCGTTTTCGTTTTGAATTCACGTTTTAAACCGCTTCGAATCGGTTTTTCTATATATAAACTACATATAATCATTATTAAAAATTAACATTACATCTATGTTGCATATGTTTTGAAGTTAAAGTATTTGGGCACAAAAAACATTGAAAATTTTTTTGAAATGGGAAAAATCTATAAAAAAACGAGATAGCTTTTATATTTTTGAAATGAAAGTTACAAAAATATATCGCTAGCCAATATTATTACATTGATAGATGAATATCATTTAGTAATTGAAAAAAGGTTAACAAATAAGTTGATATTGATTTAGTTATATTATTCAATGGAAAAATAAAATTACATCTAAGTAAAAATAACTTTTTAAAAAGAGATAAAGAAACATACTATTGCTATAACTAGGAGTAAATAATCAATAAATTAGATTAGTCTTATTTGAATGGACAATTATTTTTGTTTTAAAGGACATATAATGTTAGTAGGGGCACAAAATAATTGTTAACCGGGGCAAATAGATTATGCTTTTATAAATTA
The DNA here is from genome assembly GCA_900406375.1 of Iberis amara. Classification (NCBI taxonomy): domain Eukaryota; kingdom Viridiplantae; phylum Streptophyta; class Magnoliopsida; order Brassicales; family Brassicaceae; genus Iberis; species Iberis amara. Next base: position 12,644 of record OVAV01000144.1, on the reverse strand, counting down.
CATTAAACGTTTTAAAATTAGGGGAGGCAATTGCCCTTTACTTAAACTAAATGCCTCCGCCCATGCTTACAGTCATGTAGTATTAGACTTTCCTTTCTTGTAGATTATGCTATGGTTGTCTTCTGTATAAATGTTGTGAACATTCATTCTATGAAATTATCGATTTCCTTAACAAATTGATAAATGTTAGGTTTATATGTGTTAAAAGAAAATTTTTAGAAATTTGATATATAAACTCTAAAATGTTTTTAGATATTATCCAATGACATATATAAAATATAATATTATTAATAATTTTAATTATCTGTATTTTATATTGATTGAATAAAAATATAATTTTTAATTCAACGTATGGATAAATGTATCTTATCATATATGTCAAAAAGGTAGATTCCCAAAAAATAAAACAAAGGTGTATTTTCAAATTATAAAACTTAAGAAAGGTATTTTTCAAATAATCCCTATTTAAAATGGTTTTAAAATTTTATATCTAAACTTTAAATGCCAAAACTAAACCATAACCACTTTAAAACAAACCTCTAAATCTAATTAGTAACTAAAATTCAAAAGTTTAAATTTTAGACTCTTAAAATTTATCTTTTATGTTTGTGGTTTTTGGAAGAAAAACATTTTAATAGTATATTTAGAATTATTGGGAGTGTGTGGTATATTTGAATCTATTTTTGTGGTATTTTTTTGAATTACTCTTTATACATCCATTATATGAGTTTTTTTTGTTGTTGCAAAATAGGTATTTTACAAAACAGAATTGGTTTTATGTATTTCATGAAATTAATAAGTGACTTAAGTGTCTTTTTGGTATGTGACTTAAGTGTCTTTTTGGTAAAGCATGTGGAGAATGATTGTCACATTGTTAGGGAGAAGATTGAATCTGGTTTTCTAAAGGCTTTACATGTTAATACCAAAGCTCAGCTTGCCGATAGCTTTACTAAGGCTCTTTACCCTTTTCCTTTCAGGGATTTGATCTTCAAGATGGGTTTGATTAATATCTACACTCCATCTTGTGGGGACTATTAAAAGTGATAATCAAGATACTGGTTTATATTGGTTTATTTTGGTTATCATGTAATTATTCTCTGGTTTAGAGATTAGAGAGTTAGTATATATACCATACTGTAACAAACTTTCTTAATCAATGAAATAGAGTTTATTTACTTCTTCCTTTCTATCAAAATGTAATAAGTGACAATCTTATACTGCTTTGTGTTGATAAACTATTCTAAAACAATTTGTTAGGCTAATAAAGAAGCATCTAACAATTTGTTTCATTNTTTTTGATAAAAGTTTTGAACATAGTTCCCTTCACTTGCCTTTCGTTTTGGCAATAAAAGCGTCCCTCAAAAAGTATATATGTTCTGGCATATAATATACTACTTATACACAAGTAATGATTGATTTCTTATATATTTCTATGTCTTACTTACTTCATTTGAAACGTTTGTTGCACATAAAGATCAAAATCTGCCCACTTAGATTCCGATGGGTTTTAAACAGTTGTTGTAAAAAAAAGCGATGTAATGATCTTAATAGCATCAACATGTAAAGGCCCTGACATGTTTGGTATGTTGATGCAGGGAGCATGTGCTTTGCATGTGCATGGCTCACGTGTGATTCACATGACTACATGAGCATGGAGTCTTCTTTATTTTAAACTTGAGCTTTAAGTTACGTTTGGATTTGGTTTTATATTCTTTAGGCTTTATCTTCTTTTAATAATTATCGTTTGGTTTTTATTAGATCCTATTGGATTAGAGTTTTGCTTTATGAGACACAATATATATATATGTCGAGACTTTGTTTCTTTTCACGTTGGCTTTTAATAAAATTAGGGTTTTTGAAACTCTCTCTCTTTATCACGGATAGAATCACAGAATTCTCAACGCGTTAAAGATCGCATCGTTCTTGGGTATTCACAGACTAAACAAGATCTTTGCTCTATCGTAGCTGCCGCTACATCATATGTATTTTAGAATCCTTAAAGCAATGTATAAAAAGCTCTTTTGGGTGTGCGTCTATATCTCGACCCTTTGTTACACCGAATGAGTTGCATGTGAAATATACGTTACTCCCTCTTGGGTGCATGCAGTGCCGGTCCAAGAGATAAATATACCGTACTCCAAAACAAGAAAATTGAGCTTTTTGTGGTATGAAAACAATATTTAAATTTTTTAGACTTTAAAAAAATAACCTTAAAATTTGGCCACTTAACTTTAGACCCAAAGTCCGGGATTATGTTGTTTATGCTCTGGGCCGGGTGTAACGATCCACTCCCTGGACCTCACTTCCAACTTCCAAGTCCATAATCCATTAGTGTCATATTGTCTGCTTCAAACCTCAAAGACCCATACGATTTTTTTATTAGGTATCATTCCAAAAACCTCATATTAATTAGAAATTGGAATCTCTTATATATTAGTCAACTTCCGATAGAGTCTCTTGGCTAATCTTCTTATGTAAAATGTTTATCTATGACCACATGGATCTCACACCGGGCGTGGGTGCGTGAAACGGATGTTGAAGGGATACATCTCGTAGCTATGTGGAGCAAGTATCATTGTCAGTGGATGTCTAGCTGAGCATATGAGTGGTGCTGTGTCAAGTAAGAGTGGAAATAATTTATGGCGTTGCTACATAGATTACATATATTAATTATTCGAAGCTCAAAATTTCTTTCCCTATCCCCATCGATTATAATATGTTACAATACAAACATAGACCGGTCTTCATCTATATTATAAAGATTTAAAGTGAGTCAAATGACCAGTAGACAACTAGACATGTTAAGAGTGGAGAGAATTTCTTTATGTGTGTATTTTCACTAAACACATCATTTGAACTTATGAAAAAATGAATATAGTTGAGATAAACATTTTCTTAATTAGTTTACTTTAAAAAAAAGGAAACATTGGTAATATAAAAGTTGAAATTCTAAAACTGAATATATTTGAGTATCCTATATTGTGACCACAAGATAAGCTAATCTTACCACAAAATTATCAAACTCTTCAATAATCTGAAAACATTTGTGACTTTACAGTTATATCTAGGGGTGAGCAAAATAACCATACCCGAAGAACCGAAACGAACTGAAATATCTGATTCTTAACCCGAACCGAATTATAAAATTACCTGGATGGATATCAAATTTTATTATCCAAATAACCGAAACCGAACCCGAACCGAACAAAAATTTTAGGAACAGAACCGAATTTTAAAATACCTGAATAGATCCTAAATTCCTATATCCGAACAACCCGAAGCTCGAAAAAATCAAATCGGACCGAACCGAATACCTGAACGCTCATCTCTTGGAAAAAGGTAATGAGTAAGTATGGTTAGAAATACGTAAAGGTTTAGTTGCTTTTTTGATATTGTTGGTGTTGCATTGCATTTATTGCTTTTATCATTCTTCACTAAGTACACAATGTTTAACACATATCACAACTCCGACCAATCAAAGTCACATAGACGACAAAGTTTTTACTTCTTTGATAACAAGCCTCGCCAAGTGTGTCCATATACGTAGACTAGATTGATCCACAAGCCAAGCAATTAATATTTACGGCATTTATCATTCGAATCTTGACTTTATTCAACTATATGAAAGGACCTGTTTGATTTCTTCTGCTCTTCTCATGTTGAAATCAAGAGTGAAGTTTAGTGATATGCACATGATTTACTTACAAACTGATAAGTAAAGAGATCAAAATGTAATTGCTCTGAAAAATTCTGAATTTGGCATTCCTTCAGTTGCTCTCCATATTATGTTTTCCAGTTTGGCACATAACTTCTTGTAGAACTGTCATGATTATCACCATACATCAACAATGATATGATTCTAATCCCAAAACACACAAACTGAAATTACTGTTAAATTCACAAACCTTGTGGTATTCAAGAGTTTCACCAGCAGCCTTTCTAACATCTACCATGAAAAGCGATGGTGCCACCTCGTAAATCTGCATTTAGGTTTATTTTAGTTTAAGGATCCAAAGAAACTTATACTAGAATCACAAGAATCATTGAATCACCTCTATAACAACAGCAATTTGCCCAGCCTTTCCTGAAGATAATCCCTCCAGCCTTGTCTGTTGAGCAACCAAATCAAGTTCATAATTAAGAAACAATTTGTACCCTCTGCTCTCTTAGTTATGAAGAACACAAATATAAACTGGTGATTAATATATTTGCTAGGATTTAGTTACCTTGAAGTTGCGCGTATGAACCTTAAAACCAATTGAGATCGCAACAGCTTCGATATTAGCAATTATCTCACTTGGTGCCTTTCGAGAAACAAAACGGGTTTGCCTTTTAACAAAATCCTATGAGATCAAACATGTCAGGATCAGCCATCAAATAAACATATGAACATTCTTAACTCATGAACTGATACTACCTGACGCCTATCAAATAGTGCTGATAAATTTAAGCCTTGTGATAAGGTAATCATCTCAAAGGCATTCATCATCAGTGGTCCCTCGATCTTTCTCTCTACATTTTCTGCTACATACCTACCCTGTTAAAAGATCTTAATAGTCACTTAAATGTAACTGACCACCAAAGAGTATTGTACAATGAAGATGAAACAACCGACCTCAATACCATCGAAAACTGCACGAATATCATCCAAATTCACTTCTTCCTCTTCTCTTGCTCGGGTAGGCACATAATGTAATTTGAACCAAGGATTTTTCCTAATTACTTCAATTTTAATACGCTGTTCTAATTGGGAAAGAAAAACATAGATAAGCAGATAAAATTACGAAAAATTTAAACAATAACAAAACTGAAAGCTCTGATTAGATGAAGCAAAATACTCACTGTTTTGGGATTGGGGTCAAGTATCTGATGTATTAAAGATTTCAATTCTGCGGAAAACCACGGTGGACAAGAAAATTCTGCTGCATTTATCTGTAGGAAATAATTTCAAGAAAGCTCAAAACTAAGTGCAAAATTGCAAGACCAATTCAATAAAAGGTTTGGCAAAACCCACAGCAAAAAATTCATTATTTTCCCTTGACCAATTTTGCAATGAAATTAATATCAACCAGGTTTAGTAACATGCTAGCTTCCTAAAGAAAACCCATAACCAGTATTCAAACAGTAAAACATCTGGAACAATCTATTATCCGTGCATAAGGTGCTGAAGTCCATGAAAACTTCCAGAAAATTGTATTACTTACTTTTCTGTACAATGCTGGAAGTTCTGTCTCAGAAAAGGGTAAGAATCCAGCCATTATAACAAAAAGAATAACCCCGCAAGACCAAATATCTGCTGCTGAACCATCGTAGCCTTGGCCACTAAGTACCTCAGGGGCTACATAGTTCGGTGTTCCACATGTGGTTCGCAGAAGTTGTACTCCCTGGTTCAATATACAACAAATGAATGAAAGAGCTAAAAGAGGGAAAATTTACACAGCTACAAAAGGTGAATGAACAAGATTCCTGAGTGCTGAAGCAGAGATATGAGCACTTACTTGCTGAGGCAATGCACTAAGTCCGAAATCCGAAACCTTTAAATTTCCATTAATATCGAGTAAAAGATTTTCTGGCTATATATCATAATGACACATAGGTAACAAGTCAGGATTACAACAAAATGAAAAAGTAGAAATATTTTACTGGAAAATTAGTTTACAAAATGGCTTCACTTTTAAGTCACGGTGGTAAACACCCTTGTAGTGACAATGAGCAATAGCATCTATAAGTTGTTGAAAGTATTTGCGTGACTCACTTTCTTCAAGTCTCCCGTTATGTACCTGCAACACCAAAATATATCCAAGAAAAACAAAGATATATTAAAGAAAACCGAAAATTAAAGTGGAAAGTTAGTACAAAGGCTTTATCTAGCAAACACTAAAAAGCATATGAGTACGTAAGTCCTTACAATTCTATCAAAGAGCTCTCCTCCTGTCACAAACTCCAATACTATATATATTTTTGAAGGACTTGCCAAGACCTACATTCCAAAAGCACAAAGCAACCAGCATCCAACGGATGATGATTCAAAAAACAACTTAAGAGACAAATTTAACAGATGCAGAAACATACATACCTCAAACAACCTCACTATGTTAGGATGTCGGACAATCTTCATAATGGATATCTCTCTCTTTATCTGGACAAGAGAACAAAAAAACAATTAGAAGAACTTAAAAACAAAAGCAATAACATATGCCACATATGATTAACACTCCAGAACATACCTGATCAACCATCTTGTGTTTAAGTATTGTACTCTTAGCCATTATTTTGATGGCCACATTTTCTCCAGTTTCTGTGTTCCTCGCAAACTTAACCTTAGCAAAAGTGCCTTCACCTACCGTGCGACCAACTTCATACTTCCCCACTCTCCTCATTTTCTTTGTCATTCTCTTCTATGAGATTAATTCAAAGACCTAAACAAGCCAAAATTTTGTCACAATGAAGGATGATTTCTCTCCAAACACAACAATTCAGTGACTAAACATCCTCATATACATTGAATTCAGCAGTAACAACATCTAAAAAGCCTTACAACACCAATTGCAATTCCTCAACGTAACAAATCAGGCGATTTGAAGAAAACTCAGCTCAATTTTCAATGGCTCCTCGAAGGTTAAATGGAAGAGACAGAAATATAGTAACGTAAAAGAGCAAAACAAGAAGTTTTGATGATAACGATGTAAATATTCAAATTCCAGAATCTTAAAAGCGAAATCTACAGTTTTTGCTCAGAGCATAATCACCGAGGACAAGTAATCATTACCTATCGTGGAGGTTGTGAGGATTAAATCAAGCGATTCTCAGTTTTGAAGCAATCCAAATTCAACAATTCTGATTATTGATGGAGGAAAATGAAGAAGATCGAAGGGAAAATCAACGAGAAGTTGTAAAGAGAGATACCACAGCCCTTGGATTAAATTGACAAAAATTCTGGACTGTTAGATGCTTTATTATTATTTTATTTTTTTAACATTGCTGACGTCAGAATGATTTTATATAAATTTTTTTTTTATATAACACAATATTGTGTAACAAAATAGGGTTCATGACTCGCACCAAAAAAAAAAATAGTGTTCATGACTTCATGTAAAGCAATAAAGATCCGTAATAGTGTGAAACACTGAAATATAAGAGTTCAAAACAGTTAGCTTGATTTCTTGTGCCACTTCAAACAATTAGTAAGATGGCAAAACCGTAGAAAATATTTGTCAGTTTATTACAATTTCCTACAAATATTATTTCTTAAAATTCAAAGCTCCATACATTCTCATATGCTCTGTTTGCATAGGTTCACCAAACAGAGCATATAGGTTCACCAAACAATGCAAAGGATTAGTGTCTACATGGTTCCGATTTGTTCCAAGATCTTCCTAATTTTCATATGCTCTTAATGATTCTTTAGGTCAATAGTTGGTTAGATATGTCTGTTTTATTTTTATTTTCATATGCTATATAATGTGCTCCATACATTCTGCATTGCAAGAACCAAACTTTAATAGCATTATGCATATATCCTGCTATTTGCTTGTCTCGATATGCGGTAGAACTTAAAAAAATTCTTGAAGACCCAATATTGAACATACTTACGATTTGGAGTACCGGTTGATTAAAGATACATTATAGTCACATTTCAAACATTGATGATTTGGTCTATGCCATAACGAAGAACCAACATTAGCTTGTGAACTCGCTATTATCTTTTATAGTTAAAAGCCATTCTTCAGCTTCTGTTCGGGCATAATGTAGCAACATTTACCTAGGTGTAAAAATAGTTTGATAAATCCCATAGTTTCGACACTTGCATATATTTTCCAAAGTAGTCAAAAAGGTGTCTCTGGATCCACTTTAATGGAGTATGGTTAGAAAAAGGTAGTGGGTTTACTTGGATACTGGTTCGGTTCTCATATATTAATTGCTTTTCTTATTCTTAACCACAAAATCCTTAACTCGTTTCATATCCAATCAAAGTCACATAGACAAGACAATCAAAAGCAAAGATACAATAAGATTGGAATACAACCTCATGAAGCAAAACTTCCCATCTTTTGCTTTTCTTAGGTTGGGATTGAAAGAGTGATCTCCACATGGATTACTTACAAATAGTGCTTCTCAAAGGCATTCATCATCAGCTCCTTTCTCTCTACATTCTCTACTACATACCTCTCTCTAAGTTATGTAAATTTAAGCAAAAGTAACTTGAACAAAGACACATTCACAACTTTTACCATATCTTTCACTAACCTGGAAACTTAAGAGTCTTGTTTCCAACACAGTCTTGCAATACTAACTGCATCAGACTCTTAACAAGAAGATTTGATCAAAACATACTGCATCAATCAAACCAGTACAATCCACATTCCTATTGTGGAAACAACATACTATATCTATGTATTCCAACAAGCTTAGATCATTTTGAAACATCGATAAACTACATAACGATCATGAAAAAAAAGATAACTGAATCAACCACTAGTCCGGTTTATTTATGCATATTTATCTGCGATTTCTAAGAGACAAGCACATAGTTGTTGAGGCTTAGAGAACATTGGCATATGATCTGCATCTTTGATCTCCATTACTTCTTTCGGCGGATAGTTACTGATTATCAAACGTTGATATTCCTCACGTATTGAAAGATCCTCTCCACATATGATATAGATTCGTGTAACCGATCCATAACCTTCCTCTGTAAAGCTTTTTGTCCCTGCAATATCTCCTGCACCTAACTGAGGATTTTCCCTCACCAACAGTTTAGCCAATTCAAGATCCTAACAACATAGCTGAGAGGTTACAATCAATCAATCATCAAGGTTTGATATATATATATATATATTCTTACTTCAATGGGAGACAATTGATATAGCTTCTTGGCCATAAACTCTGGTCCTAAAAGAACAGAACTATGCAAAGGATTTAACACTGTGTCTAACAACTCTTCTTGTTTGACCAACTACAGAACAGAATCAATGATTGATTTGATTAGTCAATGATAGTGAATCAAAGAGTGAGTGAGTGATGAGTTTGTTTATGCTTATACCTTTTCGAAAACGTAAGAAGGCTTGTTTGTAGTGTCAGGCATAGAAGCTGTTAAGAAGACAATAGCTGAGATCTTATTTGGGAAGATATCTGCAGCTAAAGCAGCTGGTATGCCTCCCATACTATGAGCAACAAGAATCACTTCTTCATCAACTGAACTCATAATCTCAAGCAATGGTTTTGAGTAATCTTTCAAAGTATGAATCTCTTCAATTCTGGTTGTATTTATACCAGATGCAGCTAGATCTATTGCAGTCACTATGTGACCAGCAGCTTCGAGATTCGGTTTTACTTTATACCAAGTCCAAGCGCCATGGCAGACTCCATGGATAAGCACAAAATGCTTCTGCTTCTTCCCCATTGAATACAGGAGGACTTGAAAATGATAGTGATCAAATTTCAGAATCGTAATTACGAAATCAGAGCATAATCACCGAGAACAAGTAATCGTGGAGATTTTGCGAATTAATCGAGGAATTCTCAGTTTTGAAGTAAACCAAAATTCAACAATTTTTTCAGTTTATGATTTTTCTGAGATGAAATGAAGAAGATTTGAGGGAAAAACTTACAAGGAGTCGTAGATAGAAACGACAACCGTTGGATTAATATGAAATAAGAAATGTGAATCGTTAGATTTTTCTTATTATTCATAAAAATTGCTAATATCAGAAATCTGATGATTTTTTTTTTTGGTTGACTAGTCAGCTTAGCAAATCGAGTCTCATAAGGGATAGCAATTATTGTTCGTAAACGAAAAAACCATAAAAATACACGAACTTTAAAATTTTTGTCGATTTAATATACGAACTTATTTTGTTGCCATTTTTAAATGTTACATTCATATCTGAACCACAACGGATCAGTCCAATAACTTAAACTCCATAAATAGGAGAAAAAACATTTGTTATGCGAGTGGTGAGACTTGATCTCTGGTCTAGTAACAAGGCAACAACGGTGACACAACCACTAAGCCATTTAATCCTCGTTTTCCGTTGCTATATTGATACTCAAATTTTATCCGTTGCCAAATTAATTCACCAAGAATTCAAAATTGAAAGTTTGTCTTAATTTTGTTAATGAGCTCAACGGTTCTTTTAATGTGCTAAACATATGGGTTAATTGTTTAATTATCCTCTTTTTACCTTCGTCGATATTTACATAAAATTTTAACCTAATTTAATTTTTCTACACTTTAACCTTTGTTGTTTTTTTACTGAAATCGATTTCGGAAAAACTTCGAACCCTAACCCTAACTCTTGCGAATCGTCATCGTTGAATCGTCATCCCCACCGAATGGAATCGATTGATTGAATCGATTTGCGAGTCACGACAGCACAACATAAGGTAAAAGAGAAGTTTAATCACTCGATTTCTTCATACATAATGTTGTCCGAAATTGAGTTCTCGTTTCTTCTATTCTGTTCTAACATCTTTCAGTCGTTATCATTTGCAGATCTCGACGGTTTTCGTGGTCAATTTTGGAGTGAATCAATCGGTGACAGAAAATGAGGTAATTTGAAAATTTGGAATTTTTCAGTGATTTAAACTATTTGAAAACTTTAAAATACTCAAGGGGTTACTGATATGCGATTAATTGTTGTGAAACTGAATTGGTGAACTTTATTACAGTGATTTGGACTCTATTAAACTCAATGTGCATTATGGTAGACAAGCTAAGAAAGGATGTTTGAGTATGTTGGTGGGAAGAAGAAGGATGTGCTCATTGACTCAGATTATATCTATGGACAATGTTTGAGAACTTCTGTGAAGTTAACAGATGTGAGGGGTTGGTAGAGGAGATTTGGTATAAGGCATCACGGGATGATATGGATGCCATCAAACCTTTAATTAATAACAAAAATGAGGGGATGAGAGAGATTTCTAAAGTAGGTGCACAATCAGGAGAAATGGACTTGTTCATCCACAATGTAGTACCTAGTCAACCGGTTCCATTACTGCTTCTTAGTAGTCAAGTAGATGCAAATGCTTAAGAGAAATGTTGTGAAGATGGAGAACAAGGATCATCAGATGATGAATTAGATGATGGTGTAAATGTAGAGAATGAAGCTGGAGAGGAAGGAGAAGATGTAATACTTGAAGGAGCTGATGATCCACGCTTTGATTCTATCTTCAATGAAGAAAATGTCCAATAGGAGGCAGTCAAAGAAGAAAATGTCCACCACCAAGAGGTTGTAAATGAAGATAATCTTTACCCATAGGCTGTAAATGAAGATAATGTGGACAAAGAAGAAGAATGTGAGTTTGAGAGGCATTGTACGGATGCAGAACATTCTGATATGGCATGTGATACTGATGAGGAATAGGAAAACTACAACAGAGAAGAAATTTTCTTCTCTAAAAAGCAATACGAGAAAGACAACCTCCATATCTATGGTTGATGTAAACCTTCAAAGGTGGGGAGGAGTTTAAAGAGCAGCTTCTTAGGTATGTTCTGAAAACACAATATGATGTGAAGCTTTGCAGATGGCAGAAGACTAAATTGGCGGTTGTTTGTACGGATGAGAACTGCAAGTGGAAGATTTACTGCTCAGTGTAGAAAGAAAAACGTAAGTGGATGGTCAAGGCGTTTGTTAATAAGCATAATCATGTTAAGAGTGGAATAGTAAGAATGCTTAAACAAGGACCATTGGCTGCACTTTTTAAGGATGAAGCAAGAAGGAGGCCTGACATTAAATGGACGGACATCAAAGACGAGTTAATGATGCATTATCAAATTACAGTATCTAAGTGAATTTGTAGAAAGGGTAGGAGAATTGCCTTGGATATGGTCATAGAGACTCAGAAACAACAATTTGCAAAGCTGTGGGATTATGATGGAGAATTAAGAAGGTCAAATAATACCACATAGATTGTCACACTTACGCGAGATGATAGTAAGAAAGTATTTGATAGATTTTATGTGTGTTTTGATGCATTAAGAGTCTCATGGCTGAGAAGCTGTCATCCATTTATTGGACTAGATGGGGCATTTATGAAATGGGAATTGAACGGGGATATTTTAGTAGGCAAGGACACAAGGGATAGGATATACCCAATAACTTGGGCAGTTGTTAGAGTAGAGGATAATGAGTCATGGGCGTAGTTCACAAACAAGGTTAAGTCTGATTTGGAGTTAGGCAGTAGTAGTGGCTTCACGATCATTTCAGATAAGCAGAAGGGTTTGTTAAATGTTGTAGCTGACTTGCTTTCAAGTGCAGAGCACATGAATTGTGCTAGGCATATTTTTGCCAATTGGAAGAAGTCATATGGAAAGCTTCAATATGAGGAGTATTTTGGGCAGTTGCATACAGTGGCTCCATGGGTGAATATGAGGTAAACATGAGTGCTTTGAAAAAGTTTCATAAAGACCCTTATAAGGATTTATTGAAGATGAATCCGAAGACTTGGTGTAGAGCTTTCCTCACCACTACTGCTAGAAGTGAAGATGTTTGTAACAACCTTTCATAATGTTTCAACCGAAAGATCAAAGAAGCAAGAAAAATGCCAATAATCAACATGTTATAAGACATTAGAATGTTGACAATGAAGCGTATATCACGTAGGTGATATACTAGGTTTTTAGCATATTTTTAGTCTTGTTT
>OVAV01000143.1:0-23788 GCA_900406375.1 Iberis amara | reverse complement strand
AGAATGTTTAGGTGTGAAGAGATGGCAGAGAATATAAGATGTCACTTTAATAACAAAAGCACATACAAAATGCTTCGTCACCCAGTTGATTCTGTCATATGGGATCAAATGAATGACAAGTACCCAACATTTGCAGTTGAAGAAAGGAACATACGTCTAGGACTTTCAACATATTGTTTTAATCATTTTAACATGAACTCCACAAACTACAGTTTTTGGCCTGTTTTGTTAGTTAACTACAACCTCCCTCCAAATCTATGTATGAAGAAGGATAATATAATGCTCACACTACTTACTCCTGGACCTAGGCAACCTGGTAATATCATTGATGTTTATCTAGAACCACTTATAGATGATTCAGTCCACTTATGGGATAAGGGAGAATTGACTTATGATGCATATAGCAAAACAATATTTACTCTTAACGTTATGCTTCTTTGGACTATTAATGATTTTCCATCCTATGGAAATCTGGCATACTGCAAGATAAATGGTAAAATGGATTTTCCTATATGTGGGAAACACATAGACAGTCTTTGGTTGAAGTTTAGTAGGAAGAATGTCTACATATGTCATACAAAGGGTTTACCTCCAACACATAGTTATCGGACAAAGAAGGCATGGTTTGATGGAAAAAATGAATATGGAAGAAAGGGTAAAATATTATCTGGTTATGATATCTCACGAAACCTTATAAAATTCAAAAATGTTTTTGGTAATGTTAAAAAATTAAATTTTAAATTTTGTTATATTTGGAAGGACAATATAGTTTTTTGTCGTATTTTTAAAGCAATTGGAATTTTTGTGGTATTTTTGGATATGAGAATTCTCCATAAATCCATGAAAAGAAAATTTGCAAATAGTCTACATTAAATCTACATTCATTTACATTAATGTCATAGAATTTATTTTATTTTTTTTAAAACCCATTATCTTCTCATTATTTATTTAAAAAGAAACTAAAAATATTCTAAAAACTGAAGAAAAAGTAACAAAATCCCAGAAAATATAATCAACTTAAACTTGGTCATCTATCAAAATAAAAATCCTTGATTTACCTGTTTTGGCCATAAATCCCTAATATTTTTTACTAATTTTATTAAACAGCTAATTCCCCAACTTTTTAATTAGGGTAAGCCAAATTAAGACAAGTCAACATGAAAGTTGAGGATTCAGTTATCTAATAGTTAATTATTTTTAATATAGCAATTGAGATAGGTAGTTATCTAAGAAACTTCATCGGTTTTAGTAATTTGTTTAGATTTGAAAATAAGAAAAAACGAATGGTTCTAAAGCAATGTCTTAAATTAGATACAAATCTAGCTCCTTATATATACGTATACTTTTCTTCTAAGATTTGAAGCAACAATTTGTTCTGAAATATCTGCCATGACGAAATCTATTCAACTCTTCGTCACGGTTCTGACTATTTTCGCCATCCTCCTTACAGGTTTGTGTTTACGGAATTGCCTATATATATTACTCCCTCTGTTTTATAATTTTGTTTCAAAATGATTGTTGTTTTCACTTTTCAATGTAAAATTTAATGTATTTTTATGTTTTGTGATTCTTTATATTCTGCAGAATGATTTATTATTGGTTGGTTTGTTTTGGAATGCTATTTTTACCTTTGAATGTTTAAAATTAAATAATTTTCTTAATAGTTGTGTTCAAACCTTAAACTACTTACATTGTGAAACAGAGGGAGTATAAAATATCTTTGTTAATTATTTCAAACTTTGACTGTATTGTAGGCCGGGTGGTAATGGGACAGAGCTTTTCGAGAAAAACAACTTGTCATGAACTTTTTAAAGGAACATCATGTGACCCCCAGAAGTGTCAATCTGAATGTACACTCTTCAAGACAGATGGCAGAGGTTCTTGCATTCTAGCGTACGATGATTTTCGCAGATGCCTCTGCGAATTTACTTGCTATATTTGAAGCACGTGGACGCAACGGAAACGCCTGAAAAAACCTAATAAACGGACGGCCACTAGCTGTTTCTAACTTTACTTAGTGACATCTTAATATCACGACTCTAAATTTTGAGTCTGGTCATAAATTATAAAGGGCATGGTTTCCAATCATAATTACTTTTCTTTTGTTTCTTAGTTGGAGTTTTCAACTAAGTAATTGTTATTAAACTATGGTTTCGGTGTTTGTTGTTGTTGTGTATGTATATTTATAACTTATGTATATTGTTATCTTATATATTTTATTGGCGTCTCTATGTTCTCGTACGTATCCGCATTTTAAATTTTTTTTTTTCACATAGAACGGTGGATAAATATAGGGAAAAAACATACAACATACCGCATCTCAAAAAATTTTATTTGCCGTTTTTCGTTCCCGTTTTTGTACCTATTTTCGGTTCCTATACTCGTCTGAGTTCTACTTAGCTTGCTATCACCCTTAATTATAATTGAAATTTTTCGTATTGTTTTTGTTGTTTAAAGTTGGACAAATTTAACGAGCAACATATAAAATAGTTTTTTGTTAAAGAACATATAAAATAGTTATAACTCATTTGTTGTAAGTTTGGATTCTTACACGTATCAACAAAATGTATATGTATATACTTTTGTGAGAAATTTCATGAAATATCATAAAATAACTTCACATTACAAAATATCACACTCCTAGTTCTTCCAAAAATACTCTAAAAATATCTTTTTCTAACATTCCACAAATATACAAATTAAATTTTAAGGATTTAGAATTTAATTTTTGTATTTTTATTCACTAATTAGAGTTTATGATTTAGTTTTGAAGAGATGAGCTTTAGGGTTTAAATTAAAAGCTTTAGATCTATGGTATTTTGGAACAAAAAAAAATTGTAGTATTTTTTGAACAAATTAAAAGTATATAATATTTTTGGAACATACTTACTTTTGTGATATTTTGAAAATCTCTCTACTTTTATTTGGTTATTTATTTAAACTACAAAATATATTAAAAAAACCAAGAAAAATATTAATTTTGAAAAAACTTTTTCTACTTTTACACTTTAAAATTTTTTATTTTTCTAATTAATTTCAAATACTTATACTATGAACAATAAATTTGAAAAATTAAAGCATGAAATTTATTTTTAAATGCTATATATAATACAAAATAAATAAAAAACTTTGAAATAAATTAGAAACTATTAGATATGTACAAAATTCATAACATGTTAAAAACAAATATGATTATTATATATACATATGTACTTTTTTTTTTTATAGAGAACAATTTCTCTCTTATCCAATTTTTTGCGAAGTAATTACACTCTAGACATTCCTACTTCAAGTGCATTTTTTGGAAATGAAAGATCTTTTTATATCTATTCTACCCTTCATTTGTTCTTCTACCATGTGTCACAATCTAAATTATTATACATATTTTCATATTTTTCTTTGATACTCCATTTTTAAATCAATTATTATAGTATATATTTTCAAAAAAATTATAACTATAACAAGATTTATAATTTTTTATACACTATAAATAAACATTTGTTTCATTTAATTTGGACAGTGAAAAAAAATCTCTTTATTTTTCTGCTATCCTTCAATAAATTTTTTCTCTTACAATGCATTTTAGTAATATATATTCAAGTAGTAACCATTTCAACACCTAAAATTATACTATTTATCAAATAGATAATTGTTATATGTAATCACAAAAACATGAAAAGATCATGCAAGTTTGAGTACACGACATTTGAAATATATGTACACGATGCTATCGTACATAATGCTAATTATCTGGTGGACATAACAATGTTGTCGATGGACACATTTTTCAAATGGTGTACATGATTCATTGAAGATCTAGTCTGCTTTATGAGTCAATGAGTGATCACCATTTTATGGCGTAGATGCAGGTGACAAAGAAGATGGAAAGAAAGGAGGTGATGAAGAAGATGGCAAAGATGGACAACGAAGCCGGCTCTGAAGAATATGAGATTTAGAGATTATGTAAACTAGTACACCCGTATAGATGCAGTTCGTGTACATAATATTATTCCATTTGACGATGTATATCATGCAGTTTGTGTACAACTTCATGATCCTGTGTACACGACACATACACAAAGTGCATAATCACTGTGTATATCGGATAATTAGCATCGCGTACATGTACACAAGCATCATAAAATTTGTGTTTTTTATGTCTAAATAAAATGAAACAAGTGTTTATTTAGAGAGTACGATAAATTATAAATTTTGGTATAATTTTGAATTATATTTTCAAATATATACTATCTAATAATTTTTTTAAAAAAAATTGAAGATAAAACACAACTTTTATTTTCTTGAAAAGAATGGCAAATAAGCCCATATTGAGGATTGATCCTAAAGTTTTAAAAACCATAAATTAAATTAAAAAAAAGGCTGGTTTTGCACAAATTCAGTTGTTAATACAAGATTAATACATATGAGCTTCCTGAGAAGCACACCAAAAAGAAAAAATAAAATAACTAAAATTGCTAACTTTGATGAGAATTTTGATAATTCTGAGGCCAAACGTGGCCGTTTGAATCAAGCCTCATGGAGAATAAATATAATGGTAATGGTACAATAGTTTTGCTGCTACTGTCTGTTGATTGTCCAAGTATGTTTTTCTTAATGAGGGATAGTTTCTTGAAGTTGAAGGTAACTTGAATGAGAGAAGTTCTGTGGAAGTTTTATGAGATGCTCGTCACGAGCTACATCCTTAAAAGCCATACCCAGAGAATAACCCAAAGCACGAGAAACCGAGACAGCCACTGCATTTCCAATCTGACAATACCTGTCGAAGTTGAAAAAAAAAAAAACAGTGAGTGAGATTTGTATAGTATTCTGTGTGTCTCTGTTTTGTCAAAAGTATGTACCTTTGTTTAACGGTTCCACAGAACTGGAAGTAATCTGGGAATCCTTGAAGCCGTGCGCATTCTCTTATGGTTAGTATTCTATCTTGCTCTGGATGCAATAACGCCTATACAACATAACACAACTCTTAAAGAATGTTAGTGGAAGATGGATTCAATTGAAAAACAGTAGAGGAATGGCTTCTAAGGAGACCTGATTGTGGCAGCTCGGGACCGTTAGAACGGTTGGAACAGTTTCATCCCACCAAAGACGCGCAAACGGTCTGGAAACATATAGATTTAAAAAAAAAACATGGGAAGGTTCAACAAATAGGAAGAGGTCAAGAGAGAATATTCACCTTTTAGATTTCCCTTGCTGAAAAGTAAAGACGTACTCTGGTACCTACCAAAGAGCAATAAGTGAGAGCTTGATTAAATATACGTATACTAAAATGTATTTTTATATGAAGAATTACTAGTCTTCTTTTACCAAAGGCTTTCCTGATGGTAGAAGCACTGGTTTCATTGATGGATCACGGCAAACTGTATTGTCTTTTACAATTAAACCCGGAAGATCCCTGAAATTAGCTCCCTACAAACTCCCTCCTCCACAATGAGAATCTCGTGGCTGGAGGATCAGAAATTGTTTTCGTTAGTAGAGAGAAATGTGTACCTTCCTCTTTGGGATTTGACAAACTCTGATGTAATCATCTTCAAACATATAGAACGGCCTGTGATCATGCAATAGCATTGTCCCTTTCGCACAGTTATCAATTGCAGAGCCAGTCATATCTGACGAGGCCAAACAATAACATGTGAGTAACATATGGAATATGCAAGTGACTGGTCACCACAGAAATGCGAACCGGTCCAACATACCGTGTTTGCTTGATCTAATGTATCTCTGAAAATTTGTCTCTGGGAGACTTTCATAATGCATTTTTTCGCGGACTTCGTCGTGGGACACCTAGAGTTGTGAAATGAAACAAGACTTATTGTAAATATATTGAATCAGCCTTGATCTCCAGATGAATCTAGTGGATATGAAACTTACATGAGGAAGATCCGATATTGCATCTTTTAGAACCAGAGCTTTTTCAAGATTTCTAGGTTGGCCTTCATCATACGCAACTACATTCCGCTGAAACATGAAAAGTCAAAACCAAGATGGGTTAACTTGGTAGAACAACAGAGTATGAATTTTACAATTATGTTACCTCGAATTCAAGTGGAAACCCATATCTGACAATAACATCATGGGTTGGAAGTGGAAACGGAGGTAGTTTCTGAAATCAAATACCAAATATTTCAGCTTGAGGAAGTTAAAAGAGGCCTATATATAAACTCACCTTGTTTGGATCAGCTCCCCACATGAAAACTCGGGAGCGAAATTGGGAAAGACCATAGCAACCAGCTGTCATTATACCTAGCCTTGCTTGGTATCTCATGTGTACAAGACGGCTCAATGCGTATCTCCCAAGAGAACCTTTGTCCAACCGCAGAATATCAACAACATTTTCCATTAGCACAAACGAAGGTTTCAGATACTCCACTATGTCCATGAAAACTATAATTTGCTGATTTCTTTCATCAGTCAACGGAGAATCAACATTCCTGAAGCGGTTATAGCCACTAATTCCTTGGCATGGAGGTCCACCACATATCACACCAACACTACCCTGGATTATAGTCATTGATAACATTTTCAGATTTTCAGTGCATACAATTTTCGAAGATCAAGCATTCAATTTAGAGGCAAGAAAAGGAATCTTACAGGTAGTGGCAAGATCTTGCTTTTAAATCCACTTGTTACAAACTCCCGCATGGCATCTTGACAATTACTAAATTTTCAAACATGTTATTTGGATCCAGAAAACAACATAAGCCCTTTCTAACATAATTTGAAAGCATATACCTCAATTCTTCTGCTGGCTCCCATGAATCTTCGCTGCTGCTGTATCCTTTCCAGTGCACCTAATGAAACCGCGATGAGCATAAATTCATCTTTAGAAAACTACGAGATCATAAAAGATCCAAGACGTGCAGAATATCCATCTTAAAAGTTCTAGAAGCAGAAACAACATTTTTATACTCCTAAGAAATAAGGTTTAAAACTTTCAGTCCACAAGAATGTTGCAACATAGGGCTTCCAGACATACCTTAAATTTCAGACCATATTGTCCTGTCTTGCCAGGATCACCATAACATATATCAACCAGCTTTTCAACTTCGTACTCCTCAGGTTCTGAATCATCGTCACTAGAAGAGCTACTTTCACTGGATTCTCTTATTAAATTTATGGATATTGATGTATCAGTTTTCTGATCATTATCAAACACATAGCGCTTGCATAATTTATCCCACTCCTTCAGAAGTAGGAGGAAGTCTCCAGCAGCATCATTCCTAACCTGCAATCAAAGACGGCATCATCAGATTTGGTATAGTTCTCCTAGAATGATCTAGCATTTGGAAACATTAGTATTGAATATTACCAGTGTCTGTGGGTGGTTTAATTTCAAGCTCTCACACGCCGCCCTATTCTGGTCAACAGCCCATTTCTAGAGTAGAAGAAACAGAATCCCGTTATATAGATGGAAACTGAGTGCCAGAGGAGCTGTTACCTAAGTTAAAGAGATACAGATTAATTACTTAAAGCAAGTACCGTCACGACATCAACACCAGAAATTTTGGCTCCAAGACTCAGCCCAGTTGACATTCCACCGCAACCACTGTAAAGATCAAGTACATGAAGCTCTTCGATAAATTTTTTATTTCCCGGAAGAGATTCATTGGACTTCGTAGGTACCACATTGGCGCCACACTCAAGCTTGTTTTCGGAAGATCTAACTGAGACCAAAAACAAGAAAAAGAAGCAGAAAAGCTCAGGGTCCTGCCCTAGGATCTTATATAAAGAAAGTGTGTATAAAGATCTAACTGAGACTAAAAAACAAGAACACTCAAGCTCCTGCTCATAAACTCTAATTGATTAGTCATACGCTGATTTGTACATATTACTGTATATATTGCTTACGGTTTCTCAAGGTTTGAAATGTTGAATACTCCACGCAATACTCCATATCAAAATAGAAGTCAGAGTCTATAGAATTGGGCTTCAGTCCTGCCTGCAAAATCAGAAAACTTAGAAATTCAAATGGAGATTGAAGAAAATTGACCAGATATGTTAAAATTGTAAAATACAAAAAGAGAAAGAGCTTTACTCAGCATACCCTAGGTGATACTTGTAAAACAGTAACTTTAGAGATAATACAATCTATTGGATTGTCATTCATTACAGTAGAATAGAAGAGACGCCTTTTGTCATGATAAGTAGCTTGCTGTTTCATTACCTACAAACATTGGAAAAATGAGTAACTTGTTGTCGCAGAGCAAAAAAGTAACCAAGCAAAAAGCGAAGAACTTGTATACACACTGTATCCGTTGCTCTGTAAAACCACTGAACTCGGAAGTAGCTTTCTCCATCCGTTGTCTTAAAAAATTCTACTATCTTGCCTACATGATTCTCTTCTTCTTCACCCTGTACAATTCTTATAATGATCAGGTACCATTTTGGAGATGGAAATTTGATTAGCTATGTATCTTCTTTTCACAAAGAAAAAACATTCGAGAAAAGCCAAGACTCTTTAATGAAAAAGCTTTCTAACCAAATAAAAAGCAGAAAGCAGCACAAGGATACTGAGGCAAAGAATACCATATTCATGATAAGCACGTTTTACCTCTATATTGGCAAAATCTCCAAGGCTAAAGATGTTCCCCTCAACATTTGCATGCGAATAATGGCATTCCACATTTGCAACAATCTTGTCTTCGTCATCTCTTCAAAAGAATCACTCAGGATAATGAATGTATAGTAGAACAAAAATAATAAACTGAATTAAAAAGATAATTAGTACTTACTGTGACTGTTGGGCTCTACTCTTGGATCTGCTTTCCTGAAAATAAATGAAATTTATAATTCCAAGAACGAAAAAAAATAAACGAGGTCGTTGTGTTGGATTGCAAAGATATACTATCTACTAGGATAGACAAAGAGATTGTTCTATTATGTACACAAGATTACCTTGAGATCATATCTCCAGCGCCATCTTTCTTGAGCCTCCTCGCAAGAAATTGGCTCTCCGACAAAGAAACAGATACTTCGATCATGCTGCTCATGGGCAGCTGTCCGGGTTACCCGCTCGCCTTTTCCCTTGGTTGATTTAGTTGGACTATTCAGATCCAATGAAGCAAGACTTCCATGCGTAGATCCACTTGCAGCTTGTATCGAAATATCTCCATTTGAACTTCCCATATACGAGTATTCAACCAAATCTTTTATTTTCTTAGCTGGCTCTTGGTCCCTTTCAGAGAGATAGATCATAGTAGAATTTCTATGCACCTCCTCAGTTATTCCCTTATCACCAGCAGTACAATCGCTAGTATTACCCTGAAGTGAAAACTCCATCGATTCTTGTTCCACTAAAGTGGTTGTCATTGTTAATCCATTAATCATACCATTTTCTTTCAAAGGGCTAGTGTGAAAATCACCAGCTTTTAGGTCAGAAGATCTTGGTTTCCCTAACGTCTTGCCCTTAGTACCATTTACAGTTGGCTTGATGCAACCTGAAGGAAAATTTAATAGCTCCTGCTTGGATGTAACCAGGTCATCACCTTCACATTTCTTTATATCCTCACAACAGTTACCATTCTCCATAATTTGCATCAGCTTCTCATTTCCATTCACCTGTTTCGCACCAAGTAATGTCGGGCCACAACTTTTTACTGCGTGTAAAGTTTCCCCATGGCCATTTTCAACAAATCCAGATAGCCTTTGAGATCTTATGGATGATTTTCGAGATACCACATGCTTCTCTTGATCCTTAGACTTCCTTGTATCTTCTTCTCCCTTATTCTCCATGCCCTTAGTGAATCTTGGAGATCTTCTCATTCCTTTATAACTGATGAGATCATGGTTAGAACACTTGACGCTTGAAGATAATGTATTACTGTCTTTCCTCTTAGCTGGAACTTGTGATCTTTCTTCAGCAATTTTGTTCTTGTCTTGGCACTCAGTAACGATTTCCATCTCCAAGCTCTTGGAAATCACAGCTATGTCTCTGCATTAGTTTCACGGAAGATTGTTTATCTATATCAACCAATAACATACTTTATTTTCCAAGAGAAAAGTTAGTTTAACGTTGAATGATGTTTATCTCTAGAGCTTTTACTTACTTGAATGTTGATTCCTCAGAATCTAAGCTTTCATTCTGCAACAATCGATGAACAAAAACAACCACATTCATCAACGAAACGAAGATGATAATTAATCGCTCTGAGCTGTAAGTGAACTGCATTTATTAATGACTAACCTTAACGATGGCACTACAACTCTTTCTCTTCCTCGACGAGAAATTTCCCTTCACCGGAACAGAGCATACATTGTCGATTTTTCCATCGACCGGCGTAAATCTGGGAGACCTCCGAACCTGACAAGTGTTCGTCAGCATCAGTATCGGCAGCGAAGAGGAATTCTTGCTCTGGGAAGCTCTACATTCTCCTATCCCACTCTCTTTAGGTGAATTACAATTGAGGCTCGTCGATCTCCTGCTACTCATCTCTCCGTCCAAGAGCTTCGTCTGAGCAGCTTCTTCGGAACCGGTGGGATTGGGTAACCAGAGGACAAGAGAGAGGTGTTCCGGCTCGGATCTAGAAGAAGTATGGAAATCCAATTGAGCTGGGGTCTCGTCTGACTCACAATTCGCCGGCGATAACATCGGAGTAGGTGAAAACGGATTCGAAATGGATCCAAAAAGAATGGGGGCCAATGCCAATGGGGGTAAAATTAGATTATGTGAATGGACCGTCACGTGTCACGTGATCTTCCTGCACTCTTTCTTTTTTCTTTTCTCTTTTTCTTTTAAACTTATTTGTATGTTGTCTGAAAATGAAAAATCGTTTTGACAGAATGTACATTTTTTTTTTTTTGTCAAAAGGAGTTGTATATTAATAACCCAAAAAAAGAAAGAAAATTACAACATAAATGCTAGAGGAAATATACACACTACATTTTAATTAGGCTAATTAGCTAGAAAACCAATAATATCCTCAATATTAAGAAAGTAAATATAGTGTAAAATTAATTTTTTGAAATTAATATAGCTCATATATCTCTATTGTGCCCCCTCTTTCTCTTTCTTTTTTCACACAACGAAAACATATATTAATACGAAAGAGTTTGACATACATTACGAGCCTGGCATACCGAACTAAACAAACAAAATAGAAGAGAGGCGAAAAAAACTTAGAAAAAACCCTTTGCTACCGGCACGGAAACCCTTTAGATACTCAGTTCGAAGAAAAGAAAAGATCAATCATCATGAAACCCGGAGATAAACCAAAGCACAATAAGAGACTAATCCATCCCGGAGAAGAAACCTAAAACGCGACTCAACCAGACATAACAAAGGATCTTCCCGAAGCTACACCCAAAAAACACTAACAAAAGGAATGATACTTAATAATTGTTCTGTAAGATCAACAGCTAATCCTCAAAGCCTTTCCTTCACAAAGTGAAAGTGCCGTAGAAACTAGTCTGGAAACAAAGTCCGAGAACATGTCATGGCATCGGGGAAGAGGACGTCGGACTAATACAGAAACAACCAACAGACCGACCCACAAAACCCGCTCTTAGGAGAAGAAGCACAGACAAACGAGAGACAAAAGCTAGAAATAACGATCTATACTGATTGATCACTTACCTCTAACAACCCCTATTCCAATTAAGTCCACCTCGAAAGATTAAGCGCGCTGAATAACTAAGGAAAGACGAAAGACGTCTTAGGAACCCTTTAAGATAAACGAAGAGAAAAAAGATCTTAGGTTGATCAAGAATGTAGAGCCAAGGAGAGACGCAACTAAACGGACGGTTAATACTGATAAAATCAGCACAAACCCGACACCGCCGAGAAGATGCAGGTCTACCCGAGAGAAAGGAACCTCCAAACCTATAGCGAGAAACAACTAGAACCAGAAAAGACCGACGAGCTAGCAACAGACTAACACAAACAAAAGAGGCTGCAATAAAGAAACCCAGAGAAGAACGACGATCCAAGAAGACAACAACCGCTACGAACACCCAACCCAAACCGAAGCCTAAACTTTCGCGACAAATCGGGAAGGAAACCACTACCTGGAACCCTAACTGATACCAGACCTAAAACCAGGGGAAACCAAGGCAGAGCAAACCTGAGGAGAAGACCGGAGAACCCGGCACTACACCACCACCGCCTGAGACNACCATCACCGCCTGAGACCACGGAAACGGCCGGACTAGAGCAGCCATAGCCGCCGGTGATGGCACCCGAAACATTACCGGAGTAAGATCCTGGAAATGCCCACAACCAGCGGAAAAGAGGAGCCGAAGGAGAGCTGGACGCCGGAGAGAGCCTTAGAACCGAAAGAAACGATAGGCATAAGATCCACTCCAGAAACTGGAGAGATCTCACCGTTGAAACCTCAACCCGAGACAAATCCCAGCCTCGAATCCACCGAGTTCACACCACCGCACAGATGATTTGCAGCTTCTAACGAAGGAGGGGAAGACACCGTTGCTGCCGCTCGTCGAATCGTCGTGTTCTGTCGTCGCTGGGTCCGACGACGGAAAAAATTTGGAGCAAGAGATTGTGGTCAGACGGCAAAGATAGGGGACTCCGTACGCCCCGACTGACTCGACTCTACAACACAGTTCGTGACCCCTTTTCTCTCTCTTTTTTCTTTTTTCTTTTTTTAAATTTGTTTTTGTAAATTTCTTCCCCTTTTCTATTTTTGCAAATTAAAACATATTAATACAAAAAATAATACACAATCTTGCTAAAAAAACACATATTTTTTCTACATCTAAAATAACAAAAAGAAAGCATTCATTCCTTTTTTATTTTACATCTATAGTCTTTTTGCCCCGGTGGACCTCTCTGCTGTAATCAAAGTTTGAAAACTTTGATTACTTGGTGGAATACTAGACAACGCGAAACTCAACAACATTAAAAAATTTTAAAATGGACCTATATCTTTTTAAATAGTGAATAGTTTGATTAGTAAAATATAAACTTCAAATGTAAAATATAAACCTCAAATATGAAATATAACTCCAAATATAAATCATAAACCCTAAACCCAAATATAAACCACAAAACCTTAAACCCAAATATAAACCACAAAACCCTAAACCTAAATATAAACTTAAACAAACAAAAATATAAACCCTAAACCCCAAAATATAAACACTAAATCCCAAATATAAACCCTAAACCCCCAAAATATAAACCATAAACTCCAAAATATAAACTCTAAACCCCTAAATATAAACCTTAAACCCCTAATATAAACCCTAAACCCTTAAATATAAACCCTAAGCCTCTAATATATAAATCTTAAACCCCAAAATATAAACCCTAAACCTAGAACAAAAAAAGTTAGACTACAACAATGATAATAGTCTGGCTACCAATAATAATAGTCAAACTACTAGTAACGTACGTGGATAAATCAATAAAGTGAACCTATGGTAATAGAGCTACGAATCATAGGTGGACTGTTCACCTATAAGGGGTAAACCTGCATATAAGGTATATTTTCGTGGGAGACCTAAAACTAGATGTTAGATTCTTAATTTAAGGATGTTTTATGATTATCTACTGCAATTCACCTTTTAATTACCATATAATATTCAATAAAACCTAAAATCCAAGATGTTCGGTCTTTCTCTAGTCTTTGTTTTTTTCTCTACTCGTTGATTTTCTCTCGCTTCACGATGCTTCCTCCGCTACTGTTCGGCTTTCCTGCCAGTGCTCAGTTGCCCATTTTCTTTTTTCTTTTCTTTCTTCTTTATTTTCGTTTGGTTCAATCCCCTCAGTTTGCTTATTCGGGCTACGTCGCTTTCTTTCATCACTTCCACGGCATTTGACTCTACTGCGACATGTATACCTTTTCTCCTTCGTCGATCTGCTCTCGTTAGACCAGCCTCGTTCTTTCACGTGTTTTCTATTTTGCAGGTCCGGCTGATGGCTATCTCATCAACAACCGTTTGGTTGCATGCGATTTAAGAGACAAAGGCGACTTCCTAACTGATGGGCTTTGAATGATGGTGGCGATTGGCTACACAATGGTCCTAGGGCAACTTCCTTACTAATGGGCTTTGAATTGAGCTTTTCAAATTTTCTGGAGGCCTAGTTCTTTTTCTGATTAGGCCCTAAGTTTCTATTGTATATTTATAGTTTTTTTAATTTCTTTTGTTGTCATCATTATATTAGCATTAATTTTAGATTTACAGCCTATTTGGGATAGCTTCCTTCCTAAAATCGCATGCTTAGGTATTATATGATATTCAGGTAATTATAAGAAAGTATCATGTTTAGTAATTTAATCTCTTCATCCCCTTTCTTAGCACTAGCGTTCGCAAAGGCTCCTCCTTCTCGACTAAGCGGAATACTCTCCACTCGTAACTGTTTCCCTAACACCGCAAGCTCTACCTCCCCTTTCATGGGACCAAACACTAAGCCACGACCCGGAAAATTAGGTTGCGCTTTACTCCCATGAGATACCACTTGTTTCTTAAAACCTCCTATCTTTGTTTTAACGTTATCCTTCATCAACTGCTTCTCCTTACCATTCTTCGAACCTTCCCTATTCCTAGTTTGAAAATTGTTCCCACTAGCTTGAAAAATTGTAGGACCATATTCATTCTCTTTATTAGCGCCCGACTTCGACATTTATCCTTCGTCCACTGACTTCTCCACATTCTTACCCAAATTTTTGAAACGATTAGTCGTAGAAACCAAACTTTTCTCCTGCCATTGATTTTCCTTCACGTTGCTATTATTTGAAACCCCGACAACTTTTGTCTGTGTTTGAGTGAGTCTCTTCTCACCTAGCTCCACTCGATTACCTTGTTTTCTGACCTTCGTGTACCCATCACCTTCTGCTACCACTCCACTACCAAGCTATTGTGTCTTCTGATTTGCCATACTTGCCACTTTCTCCGCAAGCTCCCGAGGGCAAGCTTATTGCATGTCCATAAACACCGCACTTAGGGAAAATATTAGACAATCCCTCATAAGAAACAAAATATCTTTCCCCATTAATCATAACCGTGCCTACCAGAGGTGCCTTCAAGTTTATCTCCACACAAAACCTAGTATATCGAGCTCTTTCAAAATGTAACGTGGTAAGATCTACTTTCACAGGGTGCCCAATACCCTTACCAATAGACATCAAGATCGGTCGGTGATAGAGATTCACTTGAAGGTTTATTAACCTAAGCCAAACTGGTGTTGTAACAATCTCATCACACATAGGATCGAAATTCGGCGTCCAACCTTGCACAATAAAATAACTCCCAAACACTCTCCATGGTCCTCCTGTTAACGCTCCCAAATACTCCTTCTCTTCCTCAAAAGGAACGATGAAACAATTTCTCGGGATATCCATCACATACATACCTCCAATCGGCTTCCATAACTCTCTTAACTTCTTCGTCAGCGTAGCTAGTTAGATTTTCGAGTTTAGGTTTAGATTTACGAGTTTAAGGTTTTTATTTTGGAGTTTAGGGTTTAGATTATTGAGTTTAGAGTTTATATTTTGGAGTTTAGAGTTGTGGTTTTTCAGTTTAGAGTTTCGATTTTGGAGTTTAGGTGTATATTTGGCAGTTTAGGGTTTATATTTTGAAGTTTAGAATTTATATTTTGGAGTTTAAGGTTTAGATTTTGGAATATATATAAGTAGTTTTATTAAACATAATAGTTTTATTAAACATAATTTTTTCGGTAGTTTTATTAAACGTATTAGTATGACTATTTGTGGTTTTTTAATTAAAAGAAAAAAGAGAGAGAGAGGAAGATGATGAGTGCATATTATTTTCAAAAATCTAATACTATTTTGATTGTTTTGGCTTTTAATTACCCAAGCTATATTGTATAACGAGCAAATTAACCCGTAAAAATCTATTATGTAATAAGAGAGTTTGTAATTTACCAGAGGATGACACCTAAGCACCCATCTTTTTAACACATCACTATAGTCAACTATTAATTTCAAAAGTATTTTAGTTAATATATTGAAAAGTGGCTCTTAGAATCTATTAATCTTATTAACAAAAGGTGACAAAAAAAAATCATATTAACAAAGAAAACTATTAATCGCTGAATGCCTTGTGGCCTAGTGGTATTAGACCGTAGTGCTGGCCTCAAGCATGTTGTTGGTTCAATTCTCTCAAAGTGGAGTTTAATTTGTGTAAAATGTTGACAAAAAAAAAGAAAACTATTAATCTTTTTTTTTTGACAAACGAAAACCTATTAATCTTCTTTGTTTTTTATTTTTTAAGATTTTAAGTCATTGATGCCTTATGTCTTTGAAAATGAAGAAATTGTCTAATTTTTTTTAACATATAAACTTAATCCTAAGAATTTCTTTACTTTGGAACCAAATATGGGTTAGAATCATATTTTACATCTAGGAGATGGTCAATATCTTTGTTTCTTGATTACTAAATATGATTGTTTTTGATAAATAAAAATATGTTGTTACTAGAACGAATTTTATGAATGTAAGTTTGTTCACTTTTGTTCTATGAATGTAAGTTTGTTCATGTTTTATTGAAAAATTCTATTATGTTTCAGATATAGTTTTTATCATATATGAAGATGAAAGATAACAATGTGAATAAATTAAGAATTCTCAAAAGAAAAGTTGAGTAAAAAAAAATCTGCGTGTATGTTTGGGTGATCATATAGGATGTATAATGGAAAATAAGATAGAAAAAAAATAGAAAGAGAAAAAAAGCCTACATTAGGAAAAAAAAAAACAAACTCCATCGAAAGTTTTCACCTTTCAGCCCTAAGCTCAATCTTCCTGGATCAAAATTTCTCGCTCAGTCGCTGCTAATCGTTGCGTGATCCGTAGCTTCCGGTCTCCTCTAAGCTTGTTGGAATCATCTCTGGATCGAGAATTGGAGTTTCTGATTGATTCTGGGGATTCGACAATTCTGTTCGTCCATCCTGTTTTGCGCACAAAATTAGGGTTTATAGAGGTCTCTATGGTTTTGTCTTGTCTGGATTATGCCATCGTCGGTATGTGTTGTATGTAGATAAATGATTAAGAGCTGGATGTGAGTCTTCTCTCTGGGTTTTTCGATTCGTATTGTTTGGGGTTTAGGTGAATCGATGTTTAATCTTTTCAATCTCATAGTTTTGTCTTTCTCAAGAATTCGTTAATGTTTGACTCCAACCTTTGTTTTCTGGTAGTAGGAATCTTAAGGCAGTCATAGTTCCTGAAAAATGTTAGAGATTGATTGAATTTGGTTGGAGAATGTTCACATTGACCCTTTTTTGAACTAAACTTATATCTTAAATCACAGTGTCTGTTTTTAGTTGCTTTACTCTACCACAGCTCATTCTTCCTTTTCTTGTCCATGGAGACACTGTAGAGAGAGAGAGAGATTTAGGTAAAAAGATAGATCAGTTACTTGTAGATAGTGATTTAGTTGGTAACTTGAATAGGGTAAAGCTATTTGAAGTTTAGCTTGTGACTCTTTGGTGTTTAATTTTAATAGCATATTTGCAAACATCAATTCTGTTTATAAGCTTTGATAGTAAGTATGGTTATTGGTTTTTCTGAATAGATTTGACGTCCAAAGATGCAGAAATTGGGTGATTTCAAGCTTCCTCAGTTCTTCAATTATCCTCCATACTTCACGTAATCATTCTCGTTCTTCAGTTTTCTTTTTCTCCCTCTTAAAGATTGTGGATTGAAGGAAATGTCTGTTTCTTTTTTTTTTTCAAGTTTGCAGCCTGTGAGGGACACTCGTGAAAAGCAAATACAGCTCTGGAAAGAGCTTATTTTGGAATATTGTAAAACCCAAAAGGTTTTCTTGATTGGCGTTGAAGAAGATTTCCCTCTCTTCTCAAACTCTGCCATTGATAGTATGATCCATTTCTGCCTTTTTTCGCCTTATTACATATTGATTCTTTCTTTTTTTCTTTATAGGCTACAAAATGTTTCGCTAATAACTTGTTAAGATCCTAGCAATGGAAACCTGTATCAAAGTTTAGATCTCTTTTATTTTTGTCTTTAGGCTTCAATTTTAATCTTGCGGCTTTCTACATTTGTCAAGTACTTAAGTCTTATTTGATTTGCAGGGTCACTAAGCCATGAAGCAAGGGAAACATTCCTCTCGGCCATTGTTGGAGAAGGTTAGATTCCAAAGCAATCAAGCGGCTAAGTTTACATTGTATTTACTGATTCTGAGAACCTAGAATCATGTTATGGTGATAGAATGAGATTCTATAATCCTGTTGGCCAGTCTGATGTTTTTTTCTTTATCTAATGACAGGGCGTGCAGAGTGGTTAGATAAAGGGCATAGGAAATGTTTGATTTTGTGGCACCGGATTCAAGATTGGGCAGACATAATTCTTCAGTTTGTGAGAGAGAATGGATTAGAGGACAGTGTTATGACTGTTGAAGAAATACGTTCAGGAACAGAATCACATGGGACCGAACTTGAAGGGATCGATCGTACGATTCTAATGAGGGCCTTGAAGTTGCTAGAGAACAAGGGTAAGCTTGCATTGTTCAAAGGAACATCAGCAGATGATGAAGGTGTTAAGTTTTCTGTCTGATGCCTACTCTGTAAAAATGGATAAACAACTTCTGGTTTAATAATAACATTTTATTTTCTAGTTGCACTTTTTGAGTTGTACTGAATGGGAATAATAATATCTTTGTGAAACTTAAAACGCTAGACACAATGTTTATGTGTTTAAAACGTCTCTGGTAATAAAGTCTTTCAAGTACTTGAGTGGTCTTGTTAAAAGCATTTTTTTTTTTTTTTTAAATTGTTAAAAGCATTTGATATTGCTTTTCACCTTTCTCGAGATTACATATCTTGTGCTCTTATTATAAATGCTACGACTGACCTGCAATGATCTTTTTATCACCAGAGCTAAAAAAGCTCCGGTTCTTGAAAATATATGTTAATAGAAAATGATTTATTTGATTGAAGTCATTAGCTAGTCTTCTGCTATGTGTAGTTTCTTCATATAATTTTGATAAGAACATTATGATATGCAGAAATAAAAGACACATAAACGAAAAATTCCTTTATGTTTTGAAATTTTTGCAGAAGTTATTTAGATTTGCCATTTTATCTTTCTGAGACGGCTTATTTTCTTCTACAATCTTGATCTAGATTGATATGTAATTGCAATGCATAAAAGAACAAAGGTGAGATCTTTCTTTGCAAGGAGTTTATTATTGATTGAGAAGCAAAAGTTCATACATCATTGAAAATCTTCAAGACAGCGGTGCATATGTTCATATTTGGTAAGCTACCATCAGGAAGTGGCACGAGCCAATTCTTGAAAAGGTTAAGCACTCCATGTTTCCTTTTTACACAAAAGACATACACACAAATAGAGCATTTAATCACTAATTGAATCTTGCTTCTTCGCAAGACAAAAATCATCATTTTTTTTTTGTCTGCATTTGTCTCTTCTTGTATATCTTATCATTATAATTAGGTGTAGGTTCCACAAAATCTTTCTCGTCTTCACTAACTTAAGCATGTATTTATACAAAGAGAGATTTAACCTAAACCTAGTGCAATATAGAAGAGGAAATAACATAAAGTTCCTAAAATATAGGCATAAAATATGTGATAAAACATAACATGTGTTTATCTCTAATACTCACTCTCACGGTGGAGCGTGTGTGAAGATTATGAATGTCCAATTTGGAGAGTAAAGTGTCAAAATGAACCCAACCTAAAACTTTGGTAAGGATGTCGGTTCGATTCGGTTTTACCGTATTGGACACCCATAAATTATTTATACATGATTCCTTGATTCTTTCATACATCAATAGCCCAAGATATTGTATAGAGTATATTTTATTCCATTCACAACATAAAGAGCGTACGTCTTCTATATCAATTACTATTAAATGTATATAACTAGGATTTTATCCACATTATGTGTGGGATTATGATATTTAAAAAGTTATAAAATTTAATAATAAATACATAGTTATTAAGACATTGTATACTATCAGAGATTATATGTAGATTAGTTGAGTAACATTATAATTATTATAATTGTAAAAGTGTTTATTATGTGAATTTTGGTTAACAAAAGTAATGAGATATAAAATATAATTTATGTTAATATATATGTAAATAAGTTTAAATTCAATAGTTTTCATGCATGAGGCAAATATCAATATTCTACGTTATTCAACTAAACTACATAACTTTTTATGTTAAGATCTAGGTTCTCAGTTACATAGTACTTAATATAAATGGTGCCATTTAATTTAATAAAAATGTAATATTAACAATACTTTAAAAAAATTATTAAATTTGTCTTACTCCAAATTAAAGATTTTGATATTCCATAAACAAAGAATCATAAATTTAAAAGAATTGTTGCAAAAACAAAATTAAGAAACCTAACATTAACCAACTTGCTTCATATTTTCTTAACAAATTTCATATAATTGATATATACTATAACTACTTTTTATTGTGTTTGGTGTTGAGTTTTATGTATATATATTTAACTCGTCTTACATTATATTAATATTTTAATATCTAACTCGTGAATAGATATGATCCTAAACATAAAATTATAATAGCTACAATGAAGCTTAACTTAAATTTTTAAATTTAACCTCATAAAAAACTATAGTGGTTCATGCATGTTTTTATGGTTTCTTTTTTATGGATTTTAATAGTATATATAGATAATTATGGAGGCGAGGCGTAGGTTAGTTTATAAAATAGAAATGAATTATTGTGGGCTCACAAATGAATAGTAGAGTTCACTAGTAGTTACAGAGTATGTTATGTTGCGACTTGCAAGCAATGCTAGATAAATCATTCCCCTTTTAAAATTACCATACATAATTTAAATATATTAAATAAAGTTGTTATTTCCAAGTAATTAATTAGTTGGGTTTTAACTGCAATTGAAAATTAAATTTAGTTTAAGTCATGTCATCTAATCTACAAAAATCTAAAAAAAGGAAAAAACTCAATGGCAATTCGGTAGAAAGGTAAGAAAAAGAATGGCTTTTTACAAATCCAACCAAGGACAAAACCATGACCATTTCACGGTCTTCTTTCCCACTTTGACGCATCCTAAGAAAACATAATCAACAATAAGGATCTTAGACAATAAAAAAAAAAGAAAACAGAAAATATGCCAATTTTCTCTTTGTAGGATTCTTATAAAGATAATATATATATAACAAAACATAATAAAGATGAGAGATTCAATATACTTTTTATGGATTGATGATAATCAATTGAAGGTGATAATGATAGTGATGATGATCATGATCGTGTCATGGAGAAATGTTTTGGGATTGAACAACATAAATCCAATATTCTTTGATGAAGGTCTTTCTCATTTATTTGGTGAATCTAATCTCATTCGATCTCCTGATGATCGTAGCGTCCGTTTACTCCTCGACAAATACACCGGTTAATTTCTTTTCTTTGAATTATGACAATATATTGTTCCAAAGTTTTTTTAGAAAATACCTAAATCTCAGGTAAATAAATAAACAAAAAATTTAGTCTTGTGATGATGATAGCTTTTGTTGTGATTATGCGATTATACCGTCCAGTTCATCAACATGAAACTTTAGAAAATATTGATTTATGTTCATTATGCAAGTTATGAGATATGAAATAGTTGGAATTTTTTCATTGTAGTGATTTTTTTTGTCAACTTCATTAAGTTTCTTTTTCAGTTTCATATTTATATCATTTTCTATTGTTCTACATATCTTCTAGTTGATCATTGGTTTTAGTTATATAACACACGAATATGATCAGCAGGGTCAGGGTTTATCTCTTCAAGCATGTATCAACATGGATTTTTCAGCTCGTTGATAAAGTTGCCAGGAGCTTACACGGCTGGTGTTGTCGTCGCCTTCTATGTAAGCCATTGATTTTCTCAGTTTCGTAGTCAAACTACTAAATTTATGAATATATATGAACTATATATATTAATCCAGACATCAAACGGAGATGTGTTTGCGAAGAACCACGACGAATTAGACATAGAGTTTTTAGGGAACGTTGAAGGAAAACCGTGGCGGTTTCAGACGAATATGTATGGGAATGGTAGTACAAGCCGCGGCCGCGAAGAACGCTATCGTCTTTGGTTTGATCCTTCTAAGGAGTTTCACCGTTATAGCATCCTTTGGAACCCTACCAAAATAATGTTAGTTCCCTCTTTCTCTGTTTTTCTTCATTTTTATATATGATTCATTTGTCGTCTTTAAAAGGTTGTTAGACAACATAAAGTTCAAGTTTTTCTAGAATATATGGTTTCATTTCGAGTGTTAAAAAGACAGTTAGTTAGGTAACTTTTATAATAATTCGACAAACAACGTAACTCAATATCTGGTTTTGAATTGATATATGATACTCCATCCGTTTCTGAAAGGAGGATGTTTTAGAATTTAGTTTTGTTTCTAAAAGGATGATGTTTTAGGTGAAAACACTTTAAAAGTAAGGCATAAATTAAAGAAAAAATTGATTTCCTTAATCTACGTAAAAACTCTAAAACATCCTCTTTTCACGAACAGAGGGAGTAGTAAATATTTTAGTTTTGTAGATGCAAAAATTGCACATCAAACACATATTACGTGAATTAGTCTCATTTACACGCATGACATTAATTAGTGGTGTATAAACTTTGGACCTGTGTATTTTTTATGAAAAGTATAGTATTATCAAATTTGGTTTAAATTTTATGAATCGTTTTAGGTTATAAGGAGAATATAGAAGAAAACTTGCTCTAGCTAGCTAATAAATCATATATTTAATTTTATCTATATGATTATAATGACCTCATAATAAAATAACAAAATGTTTGTAAATATCTAATTAATTTACAGATTTTGGGTAGACGACGTACCAATAAGAGAAATCATAAGAAAAGAAGAAATGAAAGGAGATTATCCACAAAAACCAATGTCTCTCTACGCAACCATATGGGATGCGTCAAGTTGGGCTACGTCCGGAGGAAAATTCTCCGTCGATTACTCATTCTCTCCTTTTGTCTCAGAATTCAAAGACATTGCTCTTGACGGTTGTAATGTCACTGACTCAATTTCCAATGTCATCAGAGACAACAACAACATGAACATGGGTAATAGTTACAACAATTGTACTATCTCTGACCAATTTATCATGACCAACGACTACTCAACAATTAGTCCTAAACAAGGAGCGGCTATGCGACGATTTCGAGAACGTTACATGTATTATTCTTATTGTTATGACACTGTACGCTACGTCGTGCCTCCACCGGAATGTGTGATTGTGACGGCTGAGAGGAAGCGGTTTAAAGATACTGGACGGTTGAAGTTTGGTGGTAGTCATCCGAAAGTCAGTAGAACACGAAAAAAACGAAAGAGGAATCGGTCAACGCCTGTGGTATCGATTGATAAATAGGATCAATTAATTCTTTATTAATGTATATTTACTGTTTTATAGTTTAGATGACATATACCATCCATCATGCTTTCACTTTATATGTATAAAAAAAGACGGTCAACCTAAAGAGTAAAAATATTATTCTCATAAAAAGGCTAATTATGAGAAATTTTGTGTTGAATTTGATGCAACGAAATATTCTATATATTCCTAAATATTTTTATTATTATTATTTATTTTATTAATTATTCTAATTTAATTATTATTATTTGCTTGGGTTTTAATAGTTTTTAAGTTTTATTCTTTTACTATAAATAGTTAGGTCAATTGTATGATTGAGATTTTGATGATTTAATAAAAATAATGTTTGTTCAAAAGAGGTTTTTATTGAAAGCTTTAGTGAGAAAGCTTTAAAGCTTGAAAAAGAAGATGAATTTTATATTTCAATCTCAACTT
>OVAV01000142.1:0-23859 GCA_900406375.1 Iberis amara | reverse complement strand
TTCATAAAATAGAATTTTTGATTTAATAAGAAAATTATATAAGATGTATATTTAAATATAAATATAACATTTATTATTAAAAATAAATATATTAAATATTAGAGTAAAATTCTAAAAAAGGGTTTATGGGAGGTATTGGTAGAGTAGTTTGGTGTTGGTAGTAGTGGTGTGGTGGTTTGAGGTGTTTTAAAGGTGTTTTGTGTTGAGGGAAAGGAACATTGATGAGGAAGGGGACTGAAGGGAGCTCGGGAAGGTTTAAGGGAGAGGTATTTTTCGTGGAGTTTAGCGAGACGGGCAGCTTCTGCAACTGTGCTGGTGTGAAACTGCCGGACGTGCAACGCAATTTGTGGATTCAGATTTGTTAGGAAAATACTCAAGACCTGTGCCCGCAGCAGAGACAATCGCGTTAGAGCCGACTTAAATTTCTCGTGAAAATCCTCAACAGAGTCAGTTGACTGTTTGAGACTGACCAACTCAGATAGGGGATCATCATACAACCCCGCGAGTCTGGTAGATAAAGCAACCATGTACTCCGGCCAAGAAGGAAATCCACCATAAACATTGCGAATAAAATTGTGGTGCCACTCTAATGCTTTTTCCAACAAAATTCATCGACGCCATTCTCACTTTGTGCTCGGGAGCTGTACTGTCAAGAAGAAACCATTGCACACATTTATAAATCCATTCTTTTAGCTGATAACCATCAAAAGGAGGAAACGCGACTGTTGTTAATCGTGACTTTAACCCATAATCTGATGAACAATCATGATTTTCGAAACCCATTTCCCATGTTTGTTTGGTCTGGTTCAAATCAGGGGGATCGGGAGGTTTCGATGTTGAAACAAATGGACTCCCGTACAAGACTCCGGAGGGCGACAAAGTATTAGGATCCATGGGTTTCTTCTTCGGGTCATGATTTTGAGATAGAAACTGAGTTAAGAGGTTCGTCATATCGGCCGTGGACTTGATCTTGAACCTCGTTTTGTTGAGCAAGCTGAAGACGCATCTCCTCCATCTTCTTGTTCATTTCAACCATAGATTGTTGTCTTGTTGCATCTGCCATGGAAGCTCCGAGCTCTGATACCAATGAAGCCAGAATAGTAAAATAACGATCGACTCAAGGTTTCAACATAATCCGAAGAGAAGAAGCAGAGATTTGATATCAAGAGGTGAAGAGGAAAAGAGGATCACCTCGAAGAAAGCAAATCAATGGCGATGAATATTCATTGCGGGAACAAAAAATAGAGAGAGTGTAAAGGAAATGTCGTGTGTTTTATTGATTGTACTGGAAAATGCCAGCTCCTATTTACATATGAGAAATCCTAATGGTTTACAGACAAACAATTCACAGACATAAACCAAAATTGGCTAAACCGAAAATAAACCAAAGTTAATTTCAACACGTCATTTAAACCAAAATGCATAAAATAAGATAAGGCATAACGTAAGAGCAGACGATCTTCTTCACTTGTTGAGCTTCAATCTTTATTCCTGCAACAACCAGAGGGCATACCCGGTAGAAAGACAAAAGCGATAAGGGTTGGAGAAGCAAGCGGTGATAAGAATGGATCAAGATGTTTGAAGATTTCATAGGAGCAACATATTCGAACATCTCGCAGTACAAGAGTACGGTCAACGCCGAACATGGATTATGCCGATCAAGACTTGTCGTGATTTTTCGTTTTTCACGGCTCGCAGACAATCACCGACGGCTTCTGTTTCTTCACCTATCCTTTTTGTAAAGTAGAATGTGACTTTTATAGCAACGCAATTCAATCGAAAAGTTACAATGGAGAGAAATTGTGCGAAGTCGAAGGGTGCAACGCTTCAGGTTTTTGGAAACGGCCGACATTGCTTGCACCCCTTAAAGCATGTGTAGGGTTTCTATTAAAGAATGTAACAGTGATGATTAAAAAAGTACTGAAAGTGCATGTTATTGGGTCTAAATAAATTTAAAAGCTCATTTGATACGTGAATACTATTTTAGTTTGCTTCCTCTTTTTTACGGGACACGTGGCAGAAGAACAATTAAGGAAACCCAACTGTTTTAATATGTATAATTAGTTGGCCATGTGGGAATATTTGGTTGATCTATTGTGTTGGTGTGATAATAATCTCTTTTGGTTTATGACATTAGGAGGTTTGAAATATAACAACTTGTTTTGGTTATAACAAAAATTGTTACCAAATATATGAAAATAACCTTCACTGTTTCTCAAGTTTTTCAAATTAGCTAAATAATTTATTTGAGGATGAGACTCATTTATAATTTTTCATTTGCTTGGATTTTTACTAAAAAAATTTATTAAGATTTTTGTGTTTTATTTTCTTTGTTATTGTCTACGTATTAGATCCATTAATACAATGAATTATCCTATTAGATTAAAAAAATTTTCAACAATACAATATTTATTAATATATAAGACATTTTAGATTCCATATATAATATTTAAAATATAAATTATTATACATTTCAAACATGTAAGTTAAAATTTTTAAAATAACAATTTAAAGGGTATATGAAAAGTTTAACATTTATTTTTTGAAATTTATTCTTAATTACTATAACAAATATTCTTAAAGTGAACTAAAAAACAATCTTCTTCTCATAGTTGAATCTGAAACATTTTTGACTTTTCCGCTAGTTTTACTTTGTTGATTTTCCGAAAGTAAAAATCATTGTTTTAAATTGTTAAAAAGTCCTAATATTTCATACTATTAACAATTTTTTCTATAAATATTTGATTTTACATCTCAATTAGAGTGTTATTGTTTTGCGTCATTTTAATCATCAGAAGATTTGGAAACGACAAAGAAGAACTCATAATTTTTTTTTAATTATTACTGATATTTTGGATTAATAATTAATTAAAAATTGAATATTTGTAATTTCATCTTACTTTTTAATCTAAAATCTTGTTAAAGTTGAGAACAATGGGTATTTTCTCTCTCTCAATGTACAATTTCTGGGCAAAAACATAGTAAAACATGCATTATGACAATAGATGAAGAGATTACATAAATCTTATTAAATAATGTTTAACAATAAATGTTTTCAACTATAAAAATAATTTCACTAATTATAAATACAAATCATAATTATATTAAAAAATGAATCATATGTTAGAAATTGTGTATTAACAAAAAATACGTATTGTGGAAAATTTAAAACTCATCTCTTAATACCTTGGTTACAAGTATGTGACACAAAATTTTTGAATCAAGAAGAATTAATCACCATTGCATAAAATTTCAACAAGAAACGTGACAAAGGAGTGAATGTTATCTTCATAGATACATTAGGTCTATGATGGATTCTTAACCTTAGACAATGGAATATGAGTACCTCTCTTAATTATGTATTGGTTTCTGGATGAAACAAGATCATTGCTCATAACAAGATCAAAGAAGGCTTCAAGATGGAGCTTTGGTCCTTTTAGAGCCAAGAAACGATGCAATATTCAACTTAGCAACAGATTTGTCAGTCACATGATCACCAACAAAAACCATGAACCTCATAATATATAATTCAAAAATACTCTTGACTAACCTATACATATTGCATCCCAACTTCCCTCTAATATTAAACCACCTCCTAACCCGATTTTTCCCTAAAACCAAAGTTATAACAACTATGATTTCTAAAACCATAAAGATTAAACTACTTGTAGTCCATAATACTGGAACCAAGTAAGTTTTCTTTGGTTTTTCTGCTAAAATCTTTTCCCAAACCGAAGATCTCTTGAAGTAAAAACAACCCGTCCAAAAGAGAGTTATTCCTTGAACCATTAGTATATATCTAGAACTGTAAAGCCATTTCACAGACTTAGCTACACTTTCAAAAAACCTATTGATACTAAGATAGTGCGTTACAAATTGCATAAATAATTAAATAGTTTGGCTAATATAATCAATTTACAATAGGAGAGATTTTCTTTGTGAAAATTGTTTCATGTTCTCATCTCCTAGGCGTTTATGCCATAGAGTTCCTGAGTTTTTATTTTCAAATTTTCGTTTAGTATTTCTTGATTCGACACTTAAATTTTCAGTTTTAAAATTTATAATATCGAGCAAATAAATACATCCATAAGTAGGGCTGTCAAATGGGATGTCTACGCCAATTTTGACTCATCTATTTTTTTCTCCATTTAGATTCTAGACAAATTTTGATCGTATCCATTAAAGCTCAAGCCCATTAATGTCCAAGATCATAAATGCCCATAAGAAAATAGGTTGTCCATTGGACATAATTTTATTTTTTGTCTTTTTTTTATAACTCAAATTATGTAATTATAATCAACTTGATAAATTTATAATAACAAGTTTTAACATAAGTTTAAAATTTTTTAAACTATTTTAAACATAACAAGTTTAAAAATTTAAACATAAACAAAGAAAACTTAACAAAGCTTAACAATTTTTAACAAAGTTTTGAAACCAAAATAGGTTTGGGTATAATAAACCGAAACCGAAAATCCAAACCAAAACCGAACCGAAAAATCGGATCCAAAATTGAATCGGTTATAGGAGAAAACCCAAATGGGTTGATTTGTAAAGTTTTCGGATTTTCCAATAAATCGAACCGAACTGAATTAAACAGAAATCATAACCAAACCGATCCAATTAAGATTAAATATTCAAATGGTTTTTATATGTCCCAAACCGAAAAAACCGAAAACCGATTTAACCAATTTGACATCTGATGCTCATGCCTAGAACAAAAGCAAAGACAACATAACCTAAGTTCTAAACTTGAATGGTGAAATGTAG
Source organism: Iberis amara (assembly GCA_900406375.1). NCBI lineage: Eukaryota > Viridiplantae > Streptophyta > Magnoliopsida > Brassicales > Brassicaceae > Iberis > Iberis amara. The sequence continues at coordinate 19,089 of OVAV01000142.1, read as the reverse complement.
AGAAACTGGAACGAAGAAAGAAGGAGCTAAAATGCGATTGAAGTTTTTTGAGTTTCAGGAAAAAAATCCCCACATTTTTTTAACATATAATTTTAAGCTATTTGTACGGTCCAATGTCCATACTGTCCAACCCGTTTTGACCATGGGCGAAATTGGACATAGCCCATTTTAACCCATCTGTTTATGAGCTTATCCATGGACGACCCATAATAGATTGGACATGGACGGACCATGATCCGACCACCCATTTCGACAGTCCTATCCATAAGTTTATCAGTCCCGACAAAGTTTGAATTTAAAGACAAAGTAGTAACTTCGTTCTCAGTTAGAAAGGAATAACCTAATATGTCTAAATAAGGACCGGAGACTAGATTTCCTCTAAAAGACGGTGCAACAAAAGTGTCTTTCAAATCCAAAAAAATGACTGGAACTAAAACACAATCTAAAATGCCCTATTGCCTCCACATCTACCAGAAAACCATTATCCACATGAATGCATCTTTTAGCATCAATTGGTTTTTTTTTTTTTAGCTCAAGTAATCCTGTAATGAGATTTTGATGCTAGTAGTAGCACATGAGTCTAACCACCAAGTGTTTTTAGGTACGTCAATTAAATTTATTTCATAACAAACCATAGTAAGGAACATACCCTTTTTACCACGCCAAGCGTGATACTTATAACAATCCTTCTTTCGGTGTCCAGCCTTCCTGCAAAAGAAACTGGTGTCCTCACCCTTAGCATGTTTCTTTTGGCTTGGACCTTTAGCAACTTCATTCATAGTGGGTTCAAAATTTATTTCTTTTGCCCAAATTTTTAGAGGTGATAACTATATAAGCACTTTCTGTCCTATCTTGTTTTATTCTCTCTTCATCTTGCACACAAGACACAATGCGTTCATTAAGAGACTATTGCTCCTTATGTGTGTTATGATTAGATTTTAACTGATTAAATTAAGGAGGAAGAGAATTCAAGACAAAGAATATGAGCAATTCAGCCGAAAGCTCAATCTTAAGTGTCTTGAGTTTTGAAACAATGTTGGACATTTCCAAAATGTACTCCCTTATTTTTACTTTTTCGTAATACCTTATCGTACTAAAGCGATGCAAAAGAATGCTTATTTCCGCTTTATCGCTTCTTGCGAAGCACATATCCATTTTCGGCAAGGAACTGTTTGAGATCTTTGATCTCCTCACCATATCTAAAAGGTTTTAGGAATGGTGTCCTTAATGATCATTAGACCGATGTGATTGGGATGTTCCCACTTCTCATAATTAACGTTATACTTAGCAGTGTGGTATCCATAGGAAAAACGGGTCGTTCCATCCTCAGCATAAGTTCTACCCCAGAACGATCTTAACTTTACTTTTCAACTCTTCGTTACTGCTTCGCCATTTCTGAAAGATCTTTCTTTTATCAGTTAGTCAGAACGAGTCCGATGCCTGGAATCTTAAAGACTGTTGGTTCTAACAAAGACCACCCCAAACCTATTAAGGTATGAGATTTGCTTTTACCTCCTTTCACCTATTATCGTATCTAGATCTAAGGTCTCTTGATCAACCTTTTGTTGGTTTCAAGATTTATGAAATAGGTGATGTTGCTTTATTGGATGAGAAAAAAGATGTTGGTGCATCAAATCGCCGCCATCTAGCTGCACTACACTGTGGTGCTACTTCTGGATTTGAGGTATATTGATTTCATTTCCTTCCATTTTCCTAACTCATCTTCTTGGCCAGGAAATCTTATCTTGAGAAACTTGTGTGTGTGTGTGTGTGTATAATTCAGCTTATACATGGCCTCGTCGATAGAATAATGGAAGTAATGGCAATCCCATTTGTGCCAGCCGATGACAATGCTGGATACTATATAAAAAGCTCTCAAGTAAGTGCTCTATTTTCCCGATGAGTTTACATTACATTTGATTACAAAACATAAACTCTCTAATTTCTTTTGTTTTGTTCTAATCTGCAAAAGGAACCTGAGTACTTACCTGGTAGACAAGCCAGTATCATTTACAAAGGGAAACATGTTGGTAACTTTGGAATCGTAGACCCTCAGGTACACCTTCATCTTCATCTTAGTTTCATAAAACAATAACCATACAAGTGGTTTGGTTTGCGATTTAACAGATCCGGTTTTGGTTATGGTTCAGGTTTTGAACAACTTCGATATCACTGATCCATGCTCTTTCGTGGAAATCGACATTCAAGCTCTCTTTTCGAAAGATTCTATTTGTCTCTTAACTAAACTATTGCAGTTCTTTACTACTCCCTCCGTTTCTCAAAGAGTGTCATTTTAGAGAATTTTTTTTGTTTCACAAAGAGTGTCATTTTAGAATTTCTATGCAAAAGTTAATGCATATTGACTTTTCTAGCCAATAGTATTATGCAGTCTTTATTTCTATTGGTTGATTTCATTATATTTAATGATGTTTTTGTGGAAAAGAGAAATTTCTTAATATGTGTGTAAAACTCCAAAGTGACACTTTTTGTGAAACGGAGGGAGTACAATTTTGCTTCTTTAGTTTTTCTTGTTTGACCGATTAAAAGTTATTTACATTTTCTCTGGCTTTGCGGCTTTAAAACTTTTCCTTAGTGATATACAATCAGATGTGATTTTCTAAACAGTGAATGATGACATCATACTGATTTTGTTCACATTCAAAGTCAAAACTGTTAGTTCACATATATGTAAACTCAAGACTTTTTTTTTTTTTTTCCAACTGGAGGAATTAATAATACAATAAAGGCCACTGAGTAATATAGGTGCACCAAACAAAATAAGAGTTCCATTAATACAAAACAGAGACGAGAAAACAGAGGATTGATCTCAATGTTCTTCAGAGGAGAAGAAAAGCGATAACCAAGATGGAGGGCCAGAGGCAACATAAGACTGCCAAAGGTTGCATCGGAGGACGCTTGAGCCTATGAGATGAGCTCCTCTATTCCTGTGACGAAGTTCGAAGGAAAGTCTCCAAGAATTTAACGAAGACAGGGAAGAGAGAACTGGAGAGTATAAAGATGGAACTTCTCTACCAGCAAGACTATCCTTAATCATTTTTACTAGCAAGCGACCTTCTAAAGCAAAGATTACCGAGGAAAAGCCTAAGGATTTCATATCTTCTATTGCCCAACACACCACTTTTATAAGGGCAAAATCTTTTGAAGAGATAAAAGAGAAGGATCTTCTTGAGTGAATGATCACAAAACCTTTAGAATTCCTAACCACCCAAGCAGCTCCAACAACCTTTCTTTTTTCACACCATATGAAACCTATATTGCATTTTAACCAAGGTGGTTTAGGAGGCTTCCAAAACCTTCTTCCTAATTTGGCCGGATCAGAGATCCCAGAGAGATCAGTCTCATTAGCCACAAACCATAATTCTGCATCTGCTTTGAATTTTGCTGCTGCTAAAGGTCCCGAATGAAGTTTTCCTTCAATAAGAAAACTGTTCCTAGCTTTCCATATGCCCCACAAGAACCAAGGAATCAATCTCCTAATTGACCAGGGGATTAGTGGATCTTTGATTACTTCAAAAAGATGAGCCATATTTGCATAAACTGAAGATCCATGGAAGCCACCTTGAGGTTCTGGTAAATCAGAAAGGGCCCAGACTTGTCGAGCATAATGACAAGAGAAGAGACAGTGATTAATTGACTCTGATTCTGCATCACAAAAGGTACATACATTATACACTCTTATCTTCCTCTTCCTAAGATTGTTTAAAACCGGTAGGGCATTGTTGAGGATTTTCCATACGAAAACTTTCAATTTCGGAGGAGCTCTTATGGTCCAAGCAAAGGCCTTTAGAGGACTTAAAGAGGGTAGATCATTAAGGGCAGAGATTAATGATGCAAATTTTTGTTGATGCGCTAGGACATATGCACTTTTAACAGTTATCTCTCCTGACCTTGAGTGCCTCCAGATAAGGAAATCATCAGACAAAATCACAGGCTTTATCCTTTTGATTCTGTTAACATCCTGTAAATAAAACCAGTGGTTAAGGGAGTCATCATCCCACCTGCCCGAATCAGATGAAATTAATTCATCGACCATCATATCAAGGTGGAAGATGGGTTGCTTAATCAACGGAGCTCTAGTACCCTCATCTAACCAAGAGGATGTCCACACAGAAGTTGATTTTCCATTCCCAATACCAATTCTTGAACCTTTTAGAATAAGAGCTTTGGCCGAGAATAAACTTCTCCAGGCAAAAGAAGGTTTAGAGCCTAGATTAGCTTTTGTGAAGTCCGAGTCTGGGTAATATTTACTCTTAAAGAAAGCTGAGCAAAGGCTTGACTTGTTGTGAATGAACCTCCATCCTTGCTTAGCTAGAAGAGCGTCATTATAACATTCTAAATCCTTAAACCCCATTCCTCCTTGATCTTTTGATAAGCAAAGCTTTTCCCAACTTACCCAAGCAATTTTTCTTCTCCCAAGGATCGAATTCCACCAAAATTCAATCATAGCTGAAGTTATTGCCTGACAAGACTGTTTGGGCAATTTGAAGCAAGACATGGCATGAGAAGGTAGGGCCATTGCTACAGCTCTTAAAAGCGTTTCTTTTCCTCCATGAGATAAGAGCTTCCCAAACCAACCTGACATTTTTGCTCTAAATTTTTGGTGAATAAAATCCAGAAGATTCACCTTGGAACCATTGAAAACTTCAGGCAGACCCAAGTAAGAGGAGGAGCCACCAATGTTTTTGATAAGCAATATGGATTGAAGGAACTGTTGGTAGTATGGGTCAATCCTTGAACCATAGGTGATTGCCGATTTGTCATAATTGATTCTTTGCCCTGAAACTTTAGAATACTTATCCAGCAGCTCTTTTAGGGAGAAGCATTGAGCAAAAGTAGCTTTACAGATCAGTAAGCTATCATCCGCAAAGAACAGGTGAGAGATTGAAGGTCCTTGATGATGCAGTTGCATTCCTGAAATTTGCCCCCTGCTTTCAGCCTTTTGTAATACGTGAGATAGTCCTTCAGCACAAATTACGAACAAAAACGGAGATAGTGGGTCTCCTTGTCGTAAACCTCTAGCAGGAACTATAAGTCCAAAAGGTTGGTTGTTCATCAACACCGAGTAAGAAACTGATGATAAGCATGCTAAAATCCAGGTTGTCCATATATTGCTGAATCCCATTGCACCGAGAATTGCTTTGATATAGGTCCATTCAACTCTGTCGAAAGCTTTTGACATATCCGATTTGATCGCCATATACTCATTTGAGACAGAAATATTTGAATTCAGGCAGTGAATGATCTCGTGGACTATCAGAATATTGTCGGATACCAGTCTGTTAGTAACAAAAGCATATTGAGAGCTGGAGATTAGTGACGGCATGAAAGTCTTTAATCTTTGAACCAGAAAAAGAAAAAGAAAAGAACAGCTAATCACTAAAAAAACAATATAATTTCAACAGCTAAACTGTAGCAATAATTACACAATATAATATTAATAGATTAAAAGTTTTGTGGCTATAAATACAAGAGAATGCTTTTCTTGTTTCAAAGAAAGAAAAACAAACGAATGGAGATGGTGACAAGCTTCGTGTATCCACCGCCTCCATCGATATTGCTGAATGGTATGAGCGTAATCGGTTTAGTTGCTTTGGCTAAGATCGGTTGGTCGGAAGTGAGAGGAACTCACCTGAAATATAATAGATTAGGGAAAGAGTGATTCCATTCATAAGAAAATTACAAATATATAGATAGCTTTACATAGAAGAAAGGAAAGAATATACTGAGAGATATAATCATATATAATCATAGATAATATAGAATCCATAATTATAGCAATTGTAATATTGCCTATACGCCCTCTCAAGATGGAGCACCGGTAGTGAGTCCAATCTTGATACACATTCATTCAAACGGTAGCCGAGAGAGTGGTTTGGTAAGTGTATCCGCCAGTTGATCATGAGATGAGACATGAGTAACCCGAAGCTGTCCACTTTGAACATGTTGCCTGACGAAATGATAATCAAGTGCAAGGTGTTTCATCCGTGAGTGGAAAACCGGATTAGCACTACGATATGTCGCGCCCTTGTTGTCACAATATATAGTCGGCGTGGTTGGTGATTTGATCCCGAGCTCCTGGAGAAGAGATTGGAGCCAGCATAGTTCCGCCGTGGTTGACGCAATGGATCGATATTTTGCTTCGGTAGAAGATCTTGCAACTCCGGTTTGTTTCTTCGAGCTCCAAGCTATTGGATTCCGGCCATGGTAGACAATGTAGGCTCCAGTTGAACTATAATCATCCCGATTCCCCGCCCAATCTGCATCAGTGAAAGCGTGAATAGAGGATACATTTGAGGAGTGTAAGAAGATACCTCGTTTTTGAGTCCCGGCAAGGTAGCGTAGAAGGCGTTTGGCCGCGAGCCAATGTTCGGTAGTGGGACGGTGCATAAATTGTGATAATTTATTAACCGCATATGTGATATCGGGACGAGTGAGTGACAAATATTGCAAACTCCCTATCACAGCCCGAAACTCTTTAGGATCAGGGAGTAGTGAACCACCGGTAAGTGTTAAGGTGGTGTTGGAGCACATAGGCGTCGGACTTGGCTTGGCATGGTGCATATTCGTTCGTTGTAACAGATCAGCAATGTAACGAGCTTGGTTAATAAACAAACCTTGTGCAGATCTTTGCACCTCAATGCCGAGAAAGAAAGCGAGTGGACCTAAGTCCTTTAGCGAGAACCGAGCTGCTAGTTTATTGATGAACAATTGAAGAGAGTCCCCATTGTTACCTGTCACGATTAAATCATCTACATAGACTAGAAAATAGATTAAAACACCATGATGATTATAAATAAAAAGAGAAGCATCTGCTAAAGAATTAGTGAAACCATTGTCAAGTAAAAAATCACTAAGTTCATTATACCATGCTCGAGGCGCTTGTTTAAGCCCATATATGGCTTTACGAAGCTTACAAATTGCCGTAGGATGAGCTGGGTCATGAAATCCCGGCGGTTGAGACATGTAGACTTCATCCCGAAGAGTCCCTTGAAGAAACGCATTGTTGACATCTAGTTGTCGAAGAGACCATTGAGAGGAGACAACAATGCTTAAGACAAGACGAATGGTTGCGGGTTTAACCACCGGATTGAACGTGTCATGAAAGTCAATTCCCGGCCGTTGATGAAAGCCTTTAGCAACAAGTCGAGCTTTAAACCGTGCAATTGTACCATCTGCATTTTTTTTTAATTGCATAAACCCACCGAGAACCAACTACATTTACCGGTTTTGTTGGAAGCACTAGATCAAACGTCTTATTCCGATGTAACGAGGCTACCACCTCCTCCATAGCCTTGCGCCATCTAGGATCTTTTAATGCTTGAGCTACTGTTTTAGGTAGTTGATCATCAAGTGACGGACCAACAGCATGAAGGTTCAGTTTCTGAACCGGTTTCCGCGTTCTTGTGCTTGTCCGAAGTGGTTGAGTGACAACCGGAGCTGGAGCAGAGGAGGGAGCTGAGACTGGAGCATGAGATAGAGATTCTGGTGCAGTTGACGTGTTTGGTAAGGTCTCAGCTGGTGAATTGGAGAGTGGGACAGAAGCTGAAATTGGTTCACGTGATGAACTAGAAGAAGGTGCAGCCGAAGACAACGGTGATATGACTGGTGAAAGAGCAGCAGTTCCAGGTGGAGAGTAGATAGGGACACGTCTAGCACAAGGTGGTGAAGACACGTCAGAGGGCCTATCATCACCAGAGTCCGGTGTAACTTCCAAATTGCTCTTTAACCTGAAAGGAAAAACAGTTTCATGGAAGAGGACATGTCTAGATGTGTAGACACGCGAGTTAGATCGATCAAGACATAAATAAGCACTTTGAGAGGAGGAGTAGCCTAGGAATACACAAGGTGAAGATCTAGCATCAAGTTTATGAGTAGTATAAGGTTTTAGCCATGGAAAACAAAGACACCCAAACACTTTTAACTTTAAATAATTTGGGTTTGTGTTAAACAATAATTGAAATGGTGACTTAAGAGAAAGATTAGGAGTTGGCATTCTATTGATTAGATAAACAGCAGTATGAAATGCAAATGGCCAGTATTCACGTGGGATAGATGCATGAGAGAGAAGTGTCAATCCAGTTTCAACAATATGCCTATGCCGACGTTCACTTAGGCCATTGTGTTCAGGAGTGTGAGGAGGAGATGTAAGATGAGAAATACCATGAGAAGAAAGAAAACTAGATAAACCTATATATTCACCACCATTATCAGTATACAAAGTTTTAAGTTTGTGTTGAAATTGATTTTCAACCAAGACTTTAAACTTAACAAATATTTCAAATACATCAGACTTCTTCTTAAGAGGATAAAACCAAATATATCTAATATAATGGTCAACAAAAATAACATAATATTTGAAACCATCTAGAGAATAAACGGGTGATGTCCAAACATCAGAGTATACCACATGAAGAGGATGAGAAGAAACTAAAGTAGATTTAGCAAATGGTTGTTTTTGCATTTTATGAGAGAAACAAGAAAGACACGTTGATTCAACAAATGTTTTGGAAGACAAAGGCAAATCATAACAACCAATAATGTGTTTTAAAATAGGAGTAGCAGGATGGCCTAAACGAGAGTGCCAATCAACAAAAGTAGATCTAATAGACGAAGCAAAAGCAATAGAAGGAGTTTGAGAACATCGAATAGATGGCCACTCATAGGTTCCATCCTTAGGTTTGCCTTCCAATCGGAGGGTTCCGGTTGCTAAATCTCTCACCTGAAAGTATGTAGGCGAGAATGTTACAGCAACATTATTAGCATAGCATAATTGGAAAACAGAAATGAGGTTTTTTTGTAAGGATGGAACACATAAAACTTTGTTTAAGAAGAACGGACGAGTATAAGAGGGAATAGAGAAAGAACCCGTATGAGAAATCTGTAAACCGGAGCCATCTCCAAGCATCACATCATCACTGCCTTGGTATGGTTGGTGAAGAGAGAGATTGGCTAAATCCGATGTCATGTGGTGAGAAGCACCGGTATCGAGAAGCCATGTTGACGCATCAGACATTTGAGCCGGATTCGCCGTTGGTTGCCATTGTGGTCTTGGGGATGGTAAAAGTCCCTGCCACGAAGAAGAACCAGAGCCACGTACCAACCTGAATTCAGCACAATATTTGGCCGAATGGCCAGTCACACCACAGGCTTGGCATCTGCCAAGGTACGCCTTGTTACTGCCTCTGTTGTTATTGTAGTTGATGTTGTTGTTGTAGCGAGAATTGTCCCTGGTGCGGTGCTGTTAGAAACCACGTGAGCCTTGGTTAGAGGAGTCACGAAAATGCTGTCTAGACCGAGTTTCCGAGGCATGAGCAACAACCGGCTGAGGTACACTTGATTCAGTTGCAAGAATGATAGCCTCACGATTGAGGAGCCTTTCATAGAGTTATGTGTAGGTAACAGCAGTATCCCTACCATTGAGAGCATCCACTTCGGGTTTGTACTCATCACCAAGACCTGCAAGGATTTGTTCATTCAAATCTTCAGGGTCAAGTGGCTTACCGAGCTGAGCTAAGTCATCTGCTTTGGATTTGATAAGCATGAGGTATTCGGTTATAGTTCTGGTGCCCTTAGTACACGCCTTGATTTGAAGCTTCAAGTTTTTGATGAGACCTCGAGAAGGTGTTCCAAAGGCAGCTGCGAGGAGATCCCAGACCTCAGATGTTGTGGATGCAGATGAAACAATGGGCTGAACCGCCAGCGTTATAGCTTCAATGACTGCACTGTAAAGGAGCCGATCTTGACGACGCCATGGAGCATACGCCGGATTGGGTTGAGATTGGCCATCAACAACAGTCTCCTTTGGAACGGTAAAAGGCTGAAGAAAGCCCTGTAATTCATGCCCTTCCAAGATAGCAGTAACCTGTTTTGTCCACATCAAGTAATTGTTATTAGTGAGTTTAGTAACACTTAGACATGTTGATAGAGAGTAAGGTTTTATGAGGATTTTGATGATCAAAAATCAGGGTTTGTTCAGCTGATGCAGAGTTCTCAGAAGACATGATAAGAGATTGGGAGTACAGAGACGTAAGTTTAGAAGAAGAGAAAAAAGAAACGTGGCTTGTAGGAGAGCAGAGAGAGTAGAGTGAGAGTGAGATTTTTGCTCTCAAGCCCGATTTCCAAAGCATGGACTTTAGGCCCTGCTCCTATGTTTCCCTAGCTGATACTATCTCTGTTTTATCACTAAGATAGCCTCTGTTCTTTTTCCTTAGCCAAAAATAGACTATCCTTTTGAATCATTTTACCCAAAATAGAATCACCAAAGTTTATCAATATGGATTCCTCTCGACTCTTCGCCGGAATTTCTCACCGGAGTTAATATTTTGAGCTTTCCACTCTCTTTTCATAGCCAAAAAGCTATTCTGTTTTACCATCTATCCAAGCCTCAAAGAGATTTAGGCTTTACCTTCAAATTACGTTTCAAAACGAACCATTTCAAGTTCTTTGTACTAATCTTTTACGCTCTGTTTGAGTGAACTAAGGATCCCACACAACGGACCTTTTAAGTATTGTGTACTAATATTTACGCTCTGTAGAGTGAACTGAGACCCTCAAAATGACCAGGAGACTCTCATATGCTGAAAAAGGTAAAGGCATTGCATCTGGATCTGAACCGCCTAGGAGTGGAAGAATCAGAGCTCCAGAAGAAGAAAACACTGAACTGATACAAAGACATGCTCTAACCCTTGTGGGAAGGGTAACAAACCCAAAAGCTCAGAGAATCTGGAACCTTATACCGTACATGGCGGAATTTTGGAAAACAGACTCAAAACCGGTAGGTGCAGATCTTGGTAACGGTTGTTTCTTGTTCAAATTCGGATTTGAAAAAGACATACAGTTTGTCTTGGATAATAGACCATTTCACTTTGGGAGATGGATGCTCATATTACAGAGATGGGAACCTAGTATGTCTCCATCTTTCCCCTCTTCAATCCCCTTTTGGATAAAAATTAAAGGACTACCCATCCATCTTTGGTCAGAACGAATGATTCGAAGCATTGGAAATGACATTGGATGGGTGGAAACAGTGGACATATCTGATACTGTAGCTAAGATGAAGGTCCATGTTAATGGACTTCTCCCTTTAATGATGTCTTCGGTTGTAGAATTTGCTTCAGGGGAGGAAATTGAAGTTAATCTAGTCTATGAAAAGCTAGAGAAACATTGAATTGAATGTCTCAGGCTTGACCATGAGATAGCAACATGCCCTGAACTGAGAATTCCAGCACAAAAAACCGCAGTTATGCCTCCTGAGAGACAGCTGGAATCTCATAGAAGACCAGTCCCTGCGAGAAGAGAATCCGGGTCATACGATCTTTCTAAAAGCCAGGCAAAATCTACTCAAAGAACCAACATCAGAGAACCGTATCAAAGAGAATTCCCTTCGAGAATAACTGATGACATAAGGGGCCATATCAGATCCTACTCTCAAGAATTCAACAGACCCCATCAAGGCTCTTCATACTCCAGGGATTTGGTCTCAAGGAACCCCAATCAGGCTCGTCTAGTATCACATCGATACCAACCCTATAGCAGAAACCAAAACGAAAGATGGGTTGAAACTGGAAGGAATCTATCCTCAGCTTCCATATCCAACCCACCTATTACGGCTAAGGACCAATCTCGTAATGCAGTGAATCGTGAAGTTCAAAGCCACATATCTCCTCACCGGGAAAAAGAACAAACAGGAGAAGGCCAAAATTCTCACCTCAACCCGGCTGATACGCATCATAATCCGATGATATCACAAACAGACCTGAGAGAAGCTCTTATCACAGTCAACGAAGTTATGGACCAGTACACATCATGCGAAGATCCTACAGAGAGTGCAGCTAGAAGATTGGGAGTTAGACAAGCTGCAGAAAATGGACAACTAAAAGAGGCAGCCACGAGAGTAGCACTAACAAGCAACGTAAACCTGCCTGCAATTACCTGTCTAGCCTCTCAGATAGAACCAGAAAGATTACCAGCGTCCAAAAGAATCAGTATTCCAGATTCTGGCCCTTCCACGAGAATCTCTGTGAAAAAAAGATTGGGAAGACCTCCGTTAGATAAGAGCAAATCATCAAAAGCCCAAGCTGATCAGAATAATAGTTCCAAAAAGAGAAGGGTAGCCCAAATCAAAATATCCCCAAGAAGGACCTATAAAACTAGTGCAGCAACTAGAGCATTGAACAGTGTGACAAGATCAACTCCTACCAATCCACAACCAACACTAATCCCGGCTATTTCGAAGCGAAGGATGGATTTTCAAAATCCATCCAATCTCGTTCCTTAAAAATAGTAGCGTGGAACTGTCAAGGGCTGGGGAATCCCATGACAATCTAAGGTTCAAGGAGATTACGAAAGTAATTTACCCTGACATTTTCTTCCTCTCGGAAACGAAGAATTCCGACAGTTTCGTTTCAGAACAACTCGAGGGAATTGGCTACTCACACAAGAGATTGGTTTCACCACAAGGACATGGCAGTGGAGGTTTAGCATTACTGTGGAAAGACGAAATCAATGTTGAAATCTTATATGCTGATAAAAACTGTATTGATACTCTTCTAGTTATTGAAGGGAAATTATGCTATGCCTCCTTTATTTATGGTGATAATGATAAGGCTAACAGACGATTGATTTGGCAAAGACTAATTGAAATAGCTAAGATAAGAGAAGGACCGTGGTTTATTACAGGTGATTTCAACGATATTCTTAATAACATAGAGAAAGAAGGAGGTCCAGAAAAACTGGAAGGCTCATTTTCAGATTTCCGCACTTTTATCTCTGAGTGTGATTTCTTTGATATCAAACATGCTGGTAACCCACTTTCGTGGAGAGGCTCGCGTAGTGACCAGATTATCCGATGTCGGTTAGATAGAGCAATGGCGAACAACCTTTGGTTTGAAGATTTCCCAGCGAGCAGATGTGAATATCTTCACTTTCAAGGCTCATATCATAAACCCATTATATCACATTTCGATGCTTCAAAAAAACGGGGGAAAGGTCTGTTTAGATATGACAGAGCCTTGAACAACAACCCAGAAATTAGAGCCATTATTGAACCGTTATGGGTATCCAGAGAACCTAAATCAATAAAGGATCGAATATCAGAGTCTCGATCAGCCATAATTGATTGGCACAGGAGTCAAAAAAGAAATAACAAGATCCTTATTGAAGAAAAACAGTATGAATTGAATGAAGCAATGGAAAACCCACTTACTGTGCAAAGGGATTTGACTAGGATTAATGACGACTTAAAAAAGGCTTACAAGGATGAGGAATCCTATTGGCGTCAAAGAAGCCGTTTACTGTGGCTGAGTCTAGGTGATCGTAACACCGGATATTTCCATGCTATCACTAAAGGTCGAAGAGCAATCAATAATATTACTGTTATAGAAGATGAAGAGGACCAGATTCACTATAAAGAAGATAGTATTACCAATGTTATTGTGAATTATTTCACAAATCTGTTTAGCTCTGTTACTGAAAACAGAGAAGAAACGGTTCATAAAGCCCTATCTCCAAAACTGTCAGAAGCAGAGAATACAATTCTGATCAGAGACACTTCACTTATAGAAGTAAAGGAAGCTCTATTCTCAATCCATCCGGATAAGGCACCCGGACCGGACGAGTTTTCAGCCTCATTCTTTCAATCAAACTGGGACGCAATGGGCGGAAAAATCACTGCTGAAATCCAATCTTTCCTATCTACCGGAGTTTTACCACAGTCTATCAATGAGACTAATATAAGACGGATCCCAAAAGTACATGGACCAAGGAAAGTTTCGGATTACCGACCCATAGCACTATGTAACGTTTACTATAAGATTATCTCAAAGCTACTAGCAAAGAGACTCCAACCCATCCTTAAGACGATCATCTCGGAGAACAAATCTGCCTTTGTTCAAGGAAGGGCCATATCAGACAATGTCTTGATAACACATGAGGTACTCCATTTTCTAAAAAACTCAAAAGCGGAAAAGTATTGTTCAATGGCCGTGAAAATGGACATGGGCAAAGCCTACGATATAGTCGAATGGGACTTCATAAGACTAGTGCTCAAGAGACTTGGTTTCCATCACAAATGGATCCAATGGATAGATCAATGCATTTCCACCGTTTCATACTCGTTCCTCTTGAATGGCTCGACCAAAGGAAGAGTAATCCCCAAGAGAGGAATTCGACAAGGCGATCCATTATCACCCTACCTCTTCATACTTTGTAGTGAAGTCCTATCGGGACTTTGCATTAATTCTAATGGAAAGAATGAGCTTAAGGGAATTAAGGTCGCAAAGAATTGTCCACGTATTAACCATTTATTCTTTGCGGATGATAAAATGTTTTTTTGTAGAACGAACAAGCAAAGTGTGGAAGCTTTAAAGACTATCATCAAGGAATACTCAAGAGCTTCGGGACAATCTATTAATTACCAAAAATCAGCCATATTTTTCTCAAGAAAAGCACCAAGTACCCTTAAAGACAGAGTCAAAAGAGAGCTTCATATTGAGAAAGAAGGCGGTCTTGGAAAATACCTCGGTTTACCGGAATACTTTGGAAGAAAAAAGAAAGACCTTTTTACAAGCATAGTTGATAGAATTCGACAAAAGGCGATGTCTTGGTCGTCAAGATTTCTATCTACAGCCGGGAAAATGATACTCTTAAAGAGTGTACTCTCCACAATGCCGTCTTTTGCGATGACTTGCTTTAAGCTACCGATATCCCTTTGTAACCGAATCAATTCGGCCCTTACTAGATTTTGGTGGGACTCAAGAAACCAAACAAAGAAGATGGCTTGGATATCTTGGGATAAGATGACTAGACCAAAAGGATTAGGTGGACTTGGCTTCAAAGATATACCTTGTTTCAATGATGCCATGCTAGCCAAATTAAGTTGGAGACTATTAAAAAATCCCCAATGTTTACTTGCACGTACCTTGCAAGGAAAGTATTACCATAATACAACATTTTTGGATTGCACAATCCCATCAAATGTTTCTCACGGGTGGAGGAGTATAATCATTGGCAGAGAGCTACTAAAAAAGAATATGGGATGGGCTATAGGGAATGGAGAGAAAATTCGAATATGGCAAGATTTTTGGATGGATCATGCTACTCAAGTTAGGCCTATAGGACCTGCAAAGAAAGATGAAGCAGACAGGTTGCTCTCCTCATTATTCAAGCCAAATTCAGTTGAATGGGACTGTATGAAAATCAGAGAACCTCTCCCTGATTGGGAACAACAGATTTTATAAAACCAAGCAAATTTGGAGCATTGGATTCACTTATATGGCTTAAATCTGGAAACGGTGTGTACTCTACCAAGACAGGCTACCTGGCTGCTATTAATGATACAAATCAAGGACAAGGAGTAGTAAATGGTACTGCATCGAACTCTTGTGCTTGGATCCCGGACATATGGGCGAGAAAGTTCCCAAATAAACTTAAACTTCTAGTTTGGAAAGCTTCCCATAATGCATTACCGGTGAGTGAACGCCTATGGACCCGCTCAATTGTGCAAAACCCTGCTTGCTCTATCTGCGGTGTACCAGAATCAGTCAATCACGTTTTCTTTGAATGCACTTACGCTAAGAGAGCTTGGAGTTTGGCTCCACTCTCCAATTTTACACCACCAGCCTTGAACACATCCTTTAATACGAATTGGAAGGAAGTGGTAACACTTACGTGCCTCCCCCCTACAGGTATCGCTGGAACAAGTTTCGCAGCTTGGTTACTATGGTCCTTGTGGTTGGCACGAAACTCCCGTCTGTTTAAAGATAGATTCATATCGGAGATTGACACAGTTGACAAAGCAATAATCAACGCAAAGGAATGGCAGGTTGCCCAAACACCGCCTATCCATCTCACTACAAGCTCTCCAATAGGTAGGCCGACCGCCGCTACTTCTGCTACAATATGTTCGTCCGATGCGGCGTGGTCCTCATCGCACAAAGCGGTTGGTCTCGCCGCACTCTTCAAACCACCTAACCAACCGTCATGGCAATGGGTCAAAGTGGAACGCAATGTAAAATCCCCCTTAATGGCTGAATGCTTAGCAATCCGGGAAGCGATGGAACGAGCTATCTCCTTGGAAATTACGGATTTGGCTATTGAAACAGACTCTCAAGTTATTGCAACAGCCTGGTATTTGAAAACTCAAATTTCAGAGATATATGCTATCATGGAGGACATTAAGATGTTATCTTCAAGAATACTACTTTTTGTAATCAAATTTATTCCTAGAACTCTTAATGAAGAAGCTGATGCCATGGCTAAGCAAATTCTCCATTCCTATGTATTGAACCTGTCTTAAGTTTTATTAATCTACTGTTGACCAAAAAANAAAAAAAAAAAAAAAAAAAAAAAAAGAAACAGAGAAAACAGAGAGATTAAGAAGTAGAGAAGAATAGAAAACAGAGAGCAACATGAACACGATTCAAGAGGAAGAAAAGAAATCAGAGTAGATGGAGGCGACGAGAATTTTTTTCTCTTTTAGGGTTGGATCAGAGACGCTCTGATACCATAATAGATTAGGGAAAGAGTGATTCCATTCATAAGAGAATTACAAATATATAGATAGCTTTACATAGAAGAAAGGAAAGAATATACTGAGAGATATAATCATATATAATCAGAGATAATATAGAATCCATAATTACAGCAATTGTAATATTGCCTATAAAATACTCCAAATTCAACTCACTACAGCCACAAAAACAGAGATCCAACGATCTCTCAAGCCGAAACGGAATGCTTTGGCTATATACACCTGCGTTTCTAGCTGCTTCAGCTTCTTTCTTTGTCTTACCTTCTGATGATTTCAGGTTTCTTCTTCTAAAATCCGCAATTTCCCTCCATTTCCTCAAAAGGGTCCTCGAGGTAAAACCTACCTACGTTCTCTTTTAAGTAAAGGTTAAAACTTTTCATTGTTTCTGAGACCTTTAAAAGTATGTGTAGAGCTGTTGCAACTGGATTATAGTAGATAGGAGAGACTAATAAGCTTTGTTAGCATCGAAAATCTAATCTTGTTAAGTTATTTGAAACTTTACTTAATGTGACATCAAATATTATTAAATGTCCCAAATAGAATTGATATAAGTAGACGCTAATTCTATTGGACCTAATCTTAGTATTAGTTTAGTTGCGTTAAGATTAATTCTCAGGATTTCAGAGCCTTCTTGCTATTGTTTAACACATCTATTAATGAAAAAAACTCGAGAGCAATATTTGACTCAAATAGTTTTCTGTTATCTTGTGGATATTCACAACATATACACATGTAGAAGATCAAAGTATTATTGTGTTCATCTTATATTCATACATTTTCAAGCTTGTGAATTACCCAAATTGAATGGGAGTTTGTTATCACTATCTAGCGGTTTAATTTTGAATGGACATATTTGACTTGAACAGGTTATGTTCATACATAAGTACAGTGGAGGGATGGGCATAGATTCTGTTTTCACCATAACAAGTAGCTATCTCTCATCTACTGTATTGATGTTATA
This sequence comes from Iberis amara, assembly GCA_900406375.1. NCBI lineage: Eukaryota > Viridiplantae > Streptophyta > Magnoliopsida > Brassicales > Brassicaceae > Iberis > Iberis amara. The sequence goes on along the minus strand of OVAV01000142.1, from coordinate 1,579 downwards.
CAGTCAGAACTTTACCCTGGGACTTACCGAGCCAGCTTTCGATCTGAAATTTCTCGGGGTTGTGATGTTTGTGGTGGGAATCGTTGGGAATTTATATCACCATTGTTTGTTAGCTAAGCTTAGGAAAGAAGATGGGAAGAAAGAGTACAAGATACCAAAAGGAGGCATGTTTGGTATAATCATATGTCCTCATTACTTGTTTGATAATCCTTGTGTTTTGGAGCTTCTTTATGATCTCTCAGACCATTTATTCATTTTCATTCGCCATGGGAACAACTTTCTATCTCATTGGTCGGAGTTATGCTACAAGAAGATGGTATCTTTCCAAGTTTGATGATTTCCCAAAGCATATCAAAGCTCTTGTTCCATTTGTGTTCTAGATATCATATTTCTACTAATGTGTTGTTGTTGTTTCAAGTTTATTTATTGGTATAATTGTATTTCATTTGTTTAGTTGAGATAACAGAATAGTGCCTTACCAACTGCATAAATAATTAAATAGTTTGGCTAATGTATTCAATTTACAATCGGAGAGATTCTCTTTGTGAAAATCGTTTCATGTCTTCTTTCCCTAGTCGTTTGTGCCATAAAGTTCCTAAATTTTCATTTTCAAATTTTCGTTTAGTATTTTTTGATTCGACACTTAAATTTTCAGTTTTTTAAAATTTATAGTGCCGAACAAATAAATACCGTGATTATCCATAAGTAGGGCTGTCAAACGGGGTGTTTACGCCAATTTTGAACCGTCTATTTTTTTCATTCAGATTTTGGGCAAATTTTGATCGTGTACATTAAAACTCAAACTCATTAATGTCCAAGATGATAAATGCCCATAAGAAAATAGGCCGTCCATGGTTGTCCATTGGACATAATTTTATTTTTTGTTTATAACTCAAATTATGTAATTATAATCAACTTGATAAATTTACGATAACAAGTTTTAACATAAGTTTTAATTTTTTTTAACAGTTTTAAACATATTAAGTTTAAAAAGTTTTAAAAAAAATTTAAACATAAACAAAGAAAACTTAACAAAGTTTAACAAAGTTTTGAAACCAAAATAGGTCTAGACATAATAAACCGAAACCAAAAATCCAAACCAAAACTGAACCGGAAAATCGGATCCAAAAACGAATCGGTTATAGGAGAAAATCCGAATGGGTTGATTTTTAACGTTTTCGGTTTTTCCAATAAACCGAACCGAATTAAACAGAAATCATAAAATAACCCTAAATCCCTAATCTAAGATAAGCCGGTCTCTTTCTCTTCCCCTTTACATTTACAGATTTTTTTTTTTTTTTTTACTAATTTTTTCAGATTTTTCGGACTTTTACGGATTTTTTTTATTTTTTTTTTTCCGGATTTTTCAGTTTTTCGGATACAAAACGGATTATATAAAAAATCCTGAAACCGAATCAAAACCGAATTTTTCATAAACGAACTGATCCAATTTAGACTAAATATTCAAACGGTTTTTATATGTCCCAAACCGAAAAAGCCGAAAACCGATTAAGTCGATCCGAGATCTGAATGCTCATGCCTAAAACAAAAGCAAAGACAACATAACCTTAGTTCTAAA
>OVAV01000141.1:1148-23867 GCA_900406375.1 Iberis amara | reverse complement strand
TACTATTTAAAAATTATATATCTAATTTTTCAAAAAAATATGTAAAAATGGACCCCTAAATCAATAAAACACCGATCGGGGCCTCGGGACGGTCGCACTCCCCGCTCCCCTACTTGAGCCGGCCCTGCATTCATGGACGACCTAAAAAAGAATTACCTAAAGTGGTAAGGAATCTAGAAAATGGTTTCGTGTTTAATATATCCTAATGGTTTTAGTGAAATCCATTGACAATATCACAACTAGAACATGCCACCAAAACTCAATGAGTTTAGTTTTTTTAATGCCTAGAAAGTGTAATAAGAACAAACTAGCTAGTTTTCTTTTCATAAACATAACATTAGATTTTTTGAAACCAACAATTAAATTAAAGACTATATGTTTAATTGTAAAAAATTTGATCTTGTAGACTTAAACAGAGAAAATATTACGATATATAGGCTAACTATGCTCAAAATTCATTTCCTTTGTAGCCTTTATTCAATTTATTATCGTCCTTTTATAATTGTTTATGATTGTAAGATCAAGAAACAAAAGGAGATAATATGAGCTTGATATAACTCCCAAAAAGTTGATTATAGTGAAATTTGTTGCAGGAATAAGTAGACTTAGACTGATATATTCCAATAACGAAAAGGAAAGTTTAAGACAAGTAGGAATAGAAGGAATGGTGGCATGCAAAATGATGTGAAATAACAACTACAATGTCATTATATTAGTGCCACAAATATATGAGTCAATTACAAAAAGGGAACCAAAGTGGGATGATAGTGTCACTTTTTGGAATCTTCATATTACAAAATTGTAAGCTGTAAAGAAAAGTAGGTAAAAACTGTAATTCGTTAAAAAATGTTATATTATCTGAACGATGGATAGATATATGATCGTACGTAGTATAATATGCAAACGAGTGAACCAGACATTTTTTTTTTTTATATAAAAACTGTATTAAAATGAAAATAGAAATAGAACATCAAACAGTAAGTCTTTGTAAAATGTAGACTTTCTTCAAGCTTTTTCCCTTTGTTACCTTTAAAATATTACTCCAAAACAGTAACTTCTTGATCAACTCTCCAGAAATTTGCATCATTGAACTCTTTCACACCCGAATTCTCTTCCTGCTTTCCATTTTCCGACACTTTCGAAACGATATTCCTCTTCAACGGTCCAGCTTCACCAACTATCCCTTCTTTCAAAGCTTGTTCCATTGCTTTCTCTGTCCCTTCTGGTTCCACTCCCACAAACTCCACATCCTCTTCAAACAGTGCCCGCACTGCTGGAGGCGATGGGGAACTGTTTGGAATCACCTGTTCAGTTTTGACATCAGACATTGGTACATCCATGGATTGGTTCAGACCAGAGCCACTGATTTGCATTTCAGATGGTTCATTGACGATGCTTGCTGATGAATTGTTCGGTTTCTCGGTTATATCATCGTCTTCTTCTTCTTCTTCTCCTACCAGATCTTCATCGTCACTGCTGCTGCTGCTATTATTGGTATTTGAGTTTCCATTCAAGTTCATGTCTTCCACCGTCATGTCAGAAGTCGTGTTACTGAATCCGTCTTCTTGAAATGTGAACCAGTTCGAATTCGTGAGCAAACTGCGGTAGATAGTTTTATATTTTTTGAGTTAAGGAACCAATATGAAAACAAAAAAGAAGTGGAAATAAGAAATTAAAACGCACCTTCCTTGGTCATCCCCAAGTCTCAAGGATGAAATTACTACTCCAGTGGATTCATCCTCCAAACAACCATTCTGCATATATAATGTGAAAATCATATCGTGGAATCAGTTATGAAAAGTTTCTTCAGTTTACAGGGAAGAGAGAAGAGTGCTGCAGAACTTACACTATCGTCTCTATCGAGAATATTTTGGTCCTGAAACCAGAGAGACAAAAAGAATTATTCTGGTGTTCATGTAAAATTGTTTCATAAATTTAAGAAAAAACTATAAGCAGCAAAAAGACCTCTTCATTATCATCATTTCCGTAGCTTCTGTAATTATATGCTTGGCTTAAATTATTAGCCAGAGTTGCAATATCATAATCCCTATCGTCCTCGTCGCTATCTCTTGTTCTATCTTGTAGTGTAGTTGGACGCCTGTATAAGACATTGGTTTAAATCAATCTATAAGCAGGATGCTATAATTTAAGCCATTCTATATATATGACTGCCAAGTATCAGATCTTCACTAAACAGAAGAAAATTAATATATTGGTGGGCTTTATATTAACTTCCCTAACTACAAGCATCTAAAAATACGCAATGACCGATATATAGTTCCGCTGTTATTCAATGGGGGCCAAGAACAGAGTGATAAGGGAGAAAAGTTCATAAAAGTACCCGCATGCCCATCTATACACATTCTCAACAGCGTTGCGCTCCTGCAGAACACTATTATGCCACTCGTTCCATTCGCTGTTTCCCTAATGGTTTGAGAGAGTCAATTTCCGTTAGTAAGTAGTAACACACCAAGAGTAGATAGGAGAGCACTCTTGATGCTAATATGCCATTATGTTGCAGTTGGTGAACCTAATTGAAGAACAAAGTTATTCTACAGAAGATTGCTTGGTTATAATACTAACCTGAAGGTATGCCTGTATCAGGCTATTTCTATCACTCAACTGGACAAGTTTGTTCCATAGTCTTGTGATATGTCCCACATATCCAACGCGTGGTGGTTTTTTCCCAGTGGCAAACACGGTAGGCTACATCACAATGAAAATAGTGGCAGACAATTGTTTAACTAATAATCATCGGAACAAAAAAGACTACTCTTAACTTGAGCTGATTTTGCTATGATACCAGACCATATGTCAATACTAATTAAATTAAACCCCTTGTATAAATAGTGCAGATGGTATACCAGGTTTTCCCCAGAGAGAACCGAGTCTTTATCTGATGATAGAATTTTGCTAATCAGATCGCATTCTTGCAGGATATGGTTAACAATTGTTTCGCTCTTGTTTTCCAAACAAGAAAGTATTATGCTCTCCACTTGGTGATGCAGGGCGTTATTGTATGGATACCTTCATAAGTTGAAGGACTTTCATTATTTAACATCTCAAGAAAAGTACAGCATCCGGATCAAGAGTTTAAAGTTGGTTGAAGCTTACTCGAAAAATAGTTCAAGGATCCTTTTGATTGTTCCAGAGCTCACTAATTCTATTCCAGCAGCTTCATTTCCCGATTTCAAGAGCACTGCAATGAATTCCACAATCTGGAAAAAGTAACAACTCAGTGTAAGATTTACATATATATCAAAGAGACTTACAATTCCTTCTAGAAATGCATAAATTTAAGATCTGACCTTCAGACGATGCTTTCCAAGAGGCGGCCTCAGCTCTCCGTATGTTGTAGGTAAGACTTTGCTGTCAGAGGCTACACTGAGAAGCATACACATAGCACCTGCAGCCGAAAACATAAACTCTTGTTCACATAAGGAAAATGAACAGACGGACCATGATTTGAGAAAACTTGCAAGACATATATCCTACATATCCAAGGAAGTATAGGAAGAATCCAACAATCATGGAACTTAACAAACTCCCAATTTCGCATTATCCACATAAACCAAAATAAACCAGACCAAATAAAATACATTAGAGTCAAGAATCAATAGAAACTAAGAAAAAAACAATCACAAAAAGGTGCGCACTGCAATGTGATGACATCTTGTGCATCCAGAGAAGAAAAAGAAAGATCTTATAGTTTCACGGAAAGATTCTATAGCACAGGAAACCAACTCACTGAGTTTGGGTAGCATGGCATTAATGGTCTCCTGATTCACTGGCACAGGAGACTCAAACATAGTTTGGCCTCTAAAAGAATTGAAGAAATGCGATGAAGCAGCAGATCTCCTCGGATCTAGCAGAGAGATACATACAGTAAGGGAATGAACTAGGCCAGATTTTGAATATGAATCTTCTACAGCATGACCAAATATCCTAGAAACAAAACTGCATAAAGAAGATAAAAGATTTACCATGTCAGACTATTGTATATATTTGCGGAAACCTGTGAAACACAAATATAAAAGCAAAGATAACAAACCTAGGGCTAGCGAGTTTTGTAGCTAAAGCTGAAGGTGCATTTCGAGTAATTGCACATAATGTTTCTGCTGTGTTTGCTTGAACCTCAGGAGAACTCTGATTCAAGTTAAAGAATCAGAAAATGGAAACCTCACATAGACTTTAAATAATAAGGACAAGATATTTTCAATGATAAATCCAAGTTATCATTGAATTTTAGCATACTTTTCTTATACAGTATCCTTTTACTATACTGAATTTTAGATCACCTAGATTTATCAAAATAAAGCCTCAAGTCTCTTTTTGTTTTATTTTTTAGAACAACCTAGTTTTATTACTTACAGATGGATTTAGTTTGTCTACGATCATTTCTAGTAAATCGCTCTCAGCCAAGTATTGCATCACATCCAGAAAGTTGGGATAGACATGATCGTCAGCCCCAACCAAGCGAACCAAAACCTACATAAAAGAAGTTTGTTTGAAAAAATGAGCACTGTAGTCACGTCAAGTTGGAACAGTCTCGGACACTATTTACCTCCATGATGGATGTTATTCCAATTAAATCAACCAACTGGCTGAAAACATTTTGATGCCCCTGAAATCATCAAAAGCTATTTTAAGAAACGTCTACGGTGAAAATATCTTAAGAGCAATCCAGATTTTGGCAATGTAATTTAAATTTGGTAGTTGCATCAAATGCAATATTTTCATAAGCTAAGTTGAACCATTAAGTCACACAAAACTGATCTCACCGCAAAGAACGTAGAGAAGAAACAGTCATCATTTGAAGCTTACAACAGAGTATGAAATATACCGACTAGCCATAGAGAAAACCTTCCTTTCAATTCCAGACATCATTTCAGAGAAATTCCACAATGAAAATAAGAAATTGGTCCTCGATCTAAGTTTCAAGTCAACTAAAGCTCAGTGAGCAAACTCACATTTGATAAAAACCTATGAGAAAATAAGATTTGTACAATATGCAAAAAGATCAAACAATGATGCAAGCAAAGAAAAATGTCATCAGCCATTCTAGGATAAAGCAGCGTTACTTACTTTAATGTAGCTCATCAGTGCTGCAGTCTTTCTGATCATCAGACATATGACAACCTAACATTAAAATATAAAACAGAAACATGTCAGTTCACATCTGGCAGACCCTAAAATCAGTTGAACTTTACATACTTTGTATTAGTAAAAAAGAGAACCTTGCCAAAATAGCCTGCCAGCAAGGCACTATGAGGACGATTTGGTTCCAAAAAGGTGAATAGCAAATCCATCAGCTGCAACATAAAATTAGACACAGCAAATGAGCTCAAATATAAGGATTAAACTACATCAAATCCAAGTGGAATAAAACTATAAGAGGAAAAAGGTAAAACTATATATTAAAAAAGTACCTTCTCGTCCTCCACCAAAGTTTTGAGAATAACATCAATTTCGCAAGTGAATATCTCACAAGCAATGAATGGAAACCTAAAGAAAAAAAAAGAATTCATCACTAGCTGGACATAAAGCATTGCCAGAAATAAAAGAACGGTTAGTGAAAAGACAAAAACGAAAGAAATGCAACACATGAGAAAGTCCAGTTACTAGAAAGGAAGCACATATTACTTGAAAGCACGCTTGCTATCAGCATCCTCCTGAGGTTCTTCAACAACATACCGCAATAGTTGCTCCACTTGAGCCTCATCCCTAAGACTGCAAATACCAATATCCCAATCCCATCAGAAACTTCTTCAACAAGTGCTAATGATGTCTCGGAGAATGTATCTGAATTTTCCCAATATATTCTTACAGTATACCATGTTATGTGAAACAAACTACAAGCAACATATAAGAGATGGAAACCCCCTACAAATTTATGAGTCGGCTATTCAAAGCTTTGCATTCTTGAATAATCTCTTCCTCATCAAGAAGCTCTTCCAACGTGAAACTATCTTTGTCTAGTATCGATTCCACCTGTATTTCATAGAGAAAGAATGGCAACCACACGATTAACTACTTCATTTATGAATCTGACAAAATGAAAGAACATCAGCTCATGAACAATTCCAAATAGTCCAGAATTGCAATTATCACAGCGAAAAATAGATGAATAAGGATTGAACCTCTACTCGCCACAGAAGAAACTGGAAACAAAACAATCACATTCTCAATATAAAGACATTCCGAGGAATTATACAGTTAATAGTCACGTTAACACTAGAAGAAAACAGATTAATGTAGAAGCAAGATCTGCAAAGTGTTTTCAACAATAGGAAAGAGACACGGATCAACTAATTTGCTCACAGCTAATCTGAAGTTATGACCATAATGCAAACGAATAGAACCTCTGGAGCTTGTTATAACCGAATCGAACGAAAACGGATTTGAAGTGAAAAGCAAAAGATAAGAAGGAAGAGATTGAGAAAGAAGAAAGGAATCATCTCAACTCACAGGAGACGATGCGGACAAAGACGCTAGTTTCCAGAACATGGTGGCAAGGAAGGAGGAGTTGAAGTGTATGAAGGTAGATCTTCGAAGGACTAGAACCTTAGCAGCAGCCGAATGAATGGAGCTGGAAATCGATCAGTCAATGGCGATTGATTGGAGATCCAGAGAGAGAGAGAGAGAGAGAGAGTTTACAGATATTTATGAAAAGTTGAGGCAGAAATTGCAAATACAAGTTTTGTCTACAATTTTTTTTTGGAATATTAAAATGTTGTCATCATATACGACTCACGATATATATATTTATTTATAGTTTTATTTCCATATTTGAATTATTTTTATTGTAAATGATGATGTAACAAAGAAGAAAACAACATAGGTTATGGTGAGTGGTTAGTTAACCAATTGCTATGGTTTAATTTGTAAATTGTGGTTAAGGCTTTTCCGGTTAAGTTGGAAATATTCTTTTGTTAACTTTTCCACAATCTCTCCTCCTCCTTCTTTCTTTCCCCGTCATAGCTTAGGGTTTCCTCTACCCCAAGCTCCATGACTGCCCGCAATTGATTCTCAGGTACACACTTTTCTCTCTTGCCACTCGATCTGCTTGCTGGATCTCGTTTTTCTCTTTCCTTCTACTGAACAAATGCTGTTGAAACTAATTCATAACCTTGGATTTGTGGTCTACTTTGTTATCGCCAAGAGTTTATAATTGGAAAAATCTTCGGAGAAAGTAGCTGTGTTTCAATTAATTTCCTTGAGCTCTATACTTGAGATACTTGGATTATATCATTAATTGGTATGAACTGTGGCTAATTTGGTTTTTATCTGGTGAATAATTCTACTACAGGTGTGGGAGATTAACAGCTAAATTCTTAAGATATTTAATATACAATCCATTGGTAAAAAGAGAAAAGAGAGAAATGTATTGAAATTGTGTTGGTGGAGGGAAGAAGAAAGAAATGAATGTGAGTCATGCATCGGTTCATCCGGTAGAAGATCCTCCAGTTACGGAAGTGGATAATCCGCCTAGGGTGAGGATGGATAATATAGAAGGCATGCCTGGAACCTTACTTGGCCTTTCACTTCGTTTCTTCCAGTTCTTGTTTGCAGCTGCTTCACTCTGTGTCATGGCTACTACTAATGATTTCCCTTCTGTTACCGCCTTCTGGTAAGATTTTCGTTCATCTGCCTCAAAGTGGAATCTTTGTGTGGCTTTTTTCTCTGTTGCTGAATATGCAATACTAAACATAAAGTATCATGTGTGTGGCTCCATGTGATTAGTTATAGGGCATGTGAGTTCCATTAAGAATGATCACAAGTACATTAGCATCTTTCAAAAGAAAGTGTATTGGGATTTTAATTGTAATGTGAGTTACCATATAGACTTCTTTAGGGGAGATATCATGGTTACTAAGATGACTAAACTAGATCAGCTGGGAGGCATCATGGTAATAAAGATTAGTAAATGAGATTAGCTACTGTTGAGGGTTAAACATTGATATAAGACTGTAATATCATGTTCTCATGCAGTCACTGTTTTTGGTTAATTTCATTATCAATCATGCGTTGAAACACCGTGTTTATTGATAAGATTTACTTTATCATCGGCTATGCTGCTATTGTGTACTTTCTCTTTGGTCCTTCTGTTGCAAATTCTCTAGAGTCCAGACTGATATCTTTCTGGTAGCATTAAGCTTAGGATACACATCTTGTTCAATCCATAGCACGTGATGGGTAGGATATTAGATTTTATCTGTATGCTTTGTTATGTTAATAAATTGGTGAGTATTAAGGTATTGCTAAAGAGGGTTTAATGTATTTGTTGGATCAGCTACCTAGTTGCAGCTACTGGTCTACAGAGCTTGTGGAGTCTTGCACTAGCCATAGTTGACGTGTATGCCATTCTGGTCAAGCGTTCACTACAGAATCGTCGATTAGTGAGCTTATTTGCAATTGGTGATGGGGTGAGAGATAACCACACTCTCAATCATTTAACATCTCTTAACTTTATCAAAATTATATGAGAAGCAACGGATAAACAAGTAATTGTTTGACTTATTAAATACAGGTAACATCGACGCTGACATTTGCAGCAGCTTGTGCATCGGCAGGAATAACTGTACTGATAGACAATGATCTGAATAGCTGTGCACAAAACCACTGTGTTCAGTTTGAAACATCAACAGCCTTAGCATTCATAAGCTGGTTTGCTGCTTTGCCATCTTTTCTCTTCAACTTCTGGTCTCTTGCATCCCGTTGAGAAAAAAAACAAGTAGAAGATGTGTTTTCATTGTGTATTATTATTATTATAGCTTTGAGCAATTGTGGGGTTCTTTTTCTCCGTGTATAGTGACTGGTTTTTCTTACTTGGGGTTTGAAAACTGGGAATTGTATTGTAGACCAACTTATTCATTTTGTTGAACAGTGACAAAATTGGTCGTCTTTGATCTCAGAAGTTTCTGTTAAAGTTTTCTGGTTAGCTAAAGAATTAAGAATACTTGCAACAAATATATTTTAACTTTCGATTGACACAACGAAACTGATACAATTCTACAATGGCAGATCGTACCTCCCAATATAATACAAATCCTTCTGATTATCAAACTACTCTGAGCACAATAGGCGTTTTACTAAAGTACATTACCAGAAACCAACCCACCAAGAAAAATCTCGAATCAGCAGATTTGGAGATTCACCAGTGCCTCTTCTTTCAAATCCTTAGATGCTACTATCTCTGTTTCTTTTGCTGCTGTTTCCTCATTCTCTTTGATCGATGATATTCGGGTTTCATCTACCTCAATCGCAGGCTTCACAGTAGTTTGGATAGGTGGTAAAGGCTCTTCCTTTCTAATTGGTGGTGCAGAAGCAAAAACGGGCACTGAAGTTCGGATTGTGACAGGTGGTGCAATTCTCACAGGTGCAGAAGCCCGCATCAGAGATGGGACATACAGTGAAGGTGGCCGAGTGATTGTAGAAGGTGGAGGCGGCATTGGAGGTGCAGCAAAGACCGGCACAGCAGTTCTGATTGTCACAGGTGGAGCCATCCCGTGGCATGGTGATCTTAAATGCCTCAAAGGAACATAAGGAGGAGCAGCTGCTGTTCCTGGAATTGCATATCTCTGCTGAGGCCAGTGGTAGCTACGGTTTTCCAAGGCTGATTTCATGGTTCTTTCATCACCAGAATTTGCTGCTAAGGATCTGCTTCTAGAAGAAGATTTTGCGCAAATAAAGGGTAAGATTTTCGATGTGGTAGCAGGAGAAGGCTGTGGACTTGTTGGTCTAGGGTTCTGCATAAAAAACTTCTTTGCGAATGGAACCGGAGCACTGGAGGAACTTCCTGTGCCAATATTTTCCTTAATACGATAGTTTATCAATGCTCTTGCTATAATCACCTGTTCTTGTTCGTCAATATTCTCAGGCTCAGACACTGAACCTGTAGTTTCTTTCGCCACTGTTACCAAAAAGAACATATGAGATCAAAAACAAGCTGTACACTACAAGCAAAACTGGAGAAATCAGGTGAGGAAGAAGGACGCACATTGTTTAAGAGAAGACCAAGCAGCCATAGCAGAATTCTTCTCTGCTTGCTTCTTGTTCTTAGCAGGATCTCCAGTGAATGTGATTCCAGCCAATTCTACAGTGCCGGTAAACACAGGTTGGTGGCCAAGACCAGACCTAAAAGTTGTGTATTTTGGTAAAGGAGCTCCCACTCTTTGAGCTATTTCTTGCAACAGATTCTTGTACACACCAGTCTCATCCTGCATCAACCCGAACATAGCCGAGAGAATGATCAGTGGCCATAAATCAATCAAAAACATCAATGGCCAAGAACAAGATTCAAACTCTGGATCCTTAGATAATTAACTAATCCAAAGAACCTAATTCCAGTTATACATAAGGCGGAGAGATCGCTCTCTCTCTCTGATCAGATGACTAAGAACTTAAATACCTAATAACCTAACTACACACTAAACCCATCAGTCACATTTCAAACTAACCAAGATCCTGGCGGCGAGAGAGTGAGAAGGGCCGCGATTAGAGAGCGCATTGAGAGCAACTTCCGCAGCAGAGTGCTCAGCTTGACGGAGAGTGGAGCAGTACTGAGGACTCTCGAAGATCTCACCGTTGAAATTAACAGTCGCCTTGAATCGCGGCGTGTGGTCTGGACCTTCCCTTATACAAGCATAAGAAGGGAGATTGAAACAGCTCCTCTGAGCCAGCTCCTGTAGCTGGTTCTTGTACATTTTCAGCTCCTCCAATTTCAAATTTCCAAGCAAACTCCGGAAAGATCAGAGCTTCACTTTAGGGTTTTCTTCCCATCATTCCGCTTGTCCTTCTTTCAATCATTGAAATCACCAACTGGGTTTTGTTTGGTAGCGAGTAAACAGGCCGAATCTAGCCTGACGAAGATAGAAGATGAAGAAATCGGAGGAAATTTAGGGTTTTTGCAGAGAGAGAAGGGTGGGGTTTTTTTCACTGAATGAATAATAATGGCGAATTTATGATCTACTTTATTGTTTGTAGTCAACTAAACATTAGCCTGCATCTGCATGGACGTGAATTTTTTTTTTGCTAAAGAACTTTTTTTTTCTTTCTGTTTTGTAGTATAGATTTTGGACATATGTATCTCAAATTAAAACTCCAATGTTATAACTAAAAACCGGTATTTTAATGTGAAAATAAGACAAAATTAACCTTGAACTATCACGAAAGCTAAAGTAAATCCAACTATGTTTGACTAAGCCAAATTAATATCATCAATTTGTTGACTAAGCCAAATTAGAGATGACGTTATCTCAGTTAACGGACGTCCGTTAGTTTCTCGTTAACCTTAAATGACGTCGTTTTCAAATTATAACAAACGACGTCGTTTTGTCAAGAAAAATGCTAAAAAAACTCTGAAATTTCAAATTTAAGCCATAAAAACCATCAACTTTTTATTAGGTTATTTTAATCTCAAACTTTATAACATATGTCAGTCAATCATAATTAGGCCATCTGTTTTGTAGTTTCATATAATTTACTAGATAAACTAAAACTTTTTAATTCCCTTATATATAATATGTGATCTTAGTTAAATTTGAGATCATTTATATTATAATAAAATTATAAATAACATATGTTATTAATTTGATCTTCTCTCAACTTGGTTTCGCTTATTCTTTTTCCAACGGGTTTTTTTGGTTTTGGCTCTTAGTTCGTTCTCTAGAGATGCTTGGACCTTTTTAAAGTTCGAGCGTTGGAGATCCTGGGATTAAGCGAGTTTGGACATAGTAGTAGTCCAATATTACACTAGTTCTAATATCACTGATGAAAATATCTATAATTTTCAAAGATTTAAATATATATAATATATTGTTTGCATTAAATTAACAACAACAAAAGAGGCGGACTTTAAAGGCTCTTACGAAAGTGTACTTTTTTGTGTTTTGAAGAACGTTATCAGGAAAGTTCCGGATTATTTGAATGACTGTTGATCCTATATATGTATGATGAAAATATGTCACTTTGGAGCAAGAAAACGATTGTCGTGTGTTGTTTGGTCGTAAATAGTTTAAGGTTTTATTGGATGGAGACTAGAGTTGGTTGTGAAGTGTTGGCTTGTTTATGTTGAAGTGGTTTCAAGTTGAATGCCCATCAGTCATCACTGTCCTAAATATTTAATTCTCCACATCAACTAAAACTCGGCTATTCAGTCTCATTAAATAACAAACAAACAAACAAAGAAACAAACAATAAACATGTTACCGATTAAGAAAGAACAAAATAGTAGAAAGATCAAAAGTACATCACCAAGAGAAAGGGCTAGCTCCTTGCAAGAACACTTCATTCTCCACAACTTTTACCCTTTGGCATACCTCATTACACACCTTTATCGCCTTCGCCTGCCCACATAATTTCATCATCAGAAACATAAACCCGTTTGTTCATTCCGGTTTTTCCAATCTCAGTTTCTTAAAACTATATATATAACTTCACCAGAAACTTAATTTTGATCTCTCACCTTATCTGCAAGTGGATCAAATGCTGCATAGAGTTCAAAATCTGGTGTGACCCAACATAAAAGGGCTGCATTTTATTACCAAAGACATTTGTGTCAGTTTTTAGCCACGAAGATTTTCCATCATTTGTTAACAATGTGCAATATTCAAACTTACTGTAATTTTCATCTCTTCTATATTGAGTTTTGTGGGGTCCTAATCCTTTCTCATGCATTGAAGCATATAGTTTCTGGTATGCTCGATATAGACTGCAACATAACTACCTCAGTATTTCTTTATCTCGTTCCAGAAATGAATCATTTAATTGTGTAGTGCAATGGGAGATTTGCGACTTTTTTTACCTTTTCTGTTGTCTGTGACTAGTTACTGGAGGTGAGAATTCAGACGATATGTATTGATCTAAGTATATACTGCGGTATATGAAATGCCAAAGTCCAAAGGGACCTCCAATTCCCACAGATACGTTTGGACCAGTTGTACTATTGGTAGATGATCGAAGCCTGCGGTCTATTGGCAAATCCTCAACACGCATTCCACCTTCCAAGATTGATCTTTGAACCATACTTAGAATGTTTGATTTGAGAAGAACAGCCTCAATACGAATCCTACAAATTTCTCGATCTCAAAAGCATGCTTACAGAAACCACAAGTATCTACATACATGAAACGTATATTACCTGCAATCTTTAAGGTGATAGAATGCCTCTGAACGTGTGGTAAGCAGCATGACATATGTATCATCCTACATCACAAAGTAATTTAATAATTTCACATTAAGCACTGTAGAATGAGCTTAAGAAGCTTATTACAAGTATTGAGTTGACTCACATCAAAGAAGTGAACATAGGCATGCAAAAAAGAGAGAGGGTTGTATCTAGGTAGACAGATTGGTGAGAAAGCTTCTGATGTCCTGTAATAGAGAGAGAGTGGTGATATCAACTTACACAAACAAGTGTTTAATTCAGTGTGAGCAGATGGACAGACTATTTAACATTTACCTGAATGATTCTGATGACATTACAAAATTTGAGAGTAGAAGCAAGTCATCGGGGTGGAGAGAAGCTTTCTGTGCACCAGCAAGACTGACAACCTGCAATCAAAAAACATCTAGTCATTAACTATTAAATTACTTTTGTTTGTTGGATGAGAGCTTTTACCTTGTGTCTGCACATTAGTAACGCGAACAAGACACCAGACGCACAAACGTCTTGCAATATGGTTCCTGTAGCTTGCCTTAACGCAAACGGAAGGGGAAGACAAGTATAGGCATGAAGAAATGTAGCTGGGTTCCTAAAAATGAGAAAATCATCTCGAAAATTGTTAGAAGTCAGAACTTTTCTACCTAAATCTTAAGGTAGACCGGAAAGAGGGACGATGTACTGTATCGAACAACAGTTCTATTGATGTGGGAAGGACAGCAACAGACTCCAAAATTCCAATAAATCTCATAGGCATATATGTTATATGTAGATAATGTATTATATACCTTAAAAATAATTGGAGATCGGAGTCTTCGGCCTCTAGTCCTTTTCACTATTTGTTAAAAAAAATGTCTATCTTCAATTATATTGGTTTCTAACAAAAAGAAGTGATCCATGAAACGATGTGAACATTTCTAGCAATTCCATGAAAAACTAGCTCATTATCCATCTTATTCTAGAGATCAGCTCATAACTTCTAGCATAAAGATATGTTAGTCTAAATTTCCCTCTAGACTGGTACAACCAGAGAACTTCAGCAGCCTCAATCTTGACATTAAAATTTAAAGAGTTGCAAATCAGAGACAAACCAGCTAAATGAATGGACAAGAGATGAGAAGACAGCGTCTGTCCCTCCAAGCAAGGGTGTCATGTCAAACTTCGCATTCTTTGCGAAACATTTGTCTATTGACTTTGTTAAAATTAGTATCATCTGCATTTCATTTTGGTTACATAAACAGCTAACCTTCGCATGAAAAAGTTCAAAAGAAATGGCATAGAGCAACAGTATGTTGTTACCTGACCATATAGAAGATCCAACTGTCCCCTTAAATATTCATATGTTTCATCTGTACAACTGATACAGACCAGGTATATTGGCCCCTTCACAAGAAAGACAACCTGAATTTGGCCAGGAAATTTTCTATTTAAATTGCTTGTAATCTTTTTATCAGCAGTGATATTAATCATAAATTATACATGACTTATCTCTCTAATCGATAACTCGAATGATAATGTAAATGAACTAAACATTTCTCTTATTGAAGTTCTATGCACCAGTGTATCTGATGGTAATCTACTGTAGGCACCACTGCCAAAGTATATAACTAATAGCGGAAGATATTCTGAATACCTGGTGTTTTCCTGCCTTGATTAAATTGACACGGTCACCACTGAAAAACAAAAAACAATCAAATATCAAAAACTAAAATAACCATTAAGTGAAACAAACAGTGCATTTTACCCATTCTCCACAAAAGAAATAATAGCTTGAAGAGTAGCTGAAAATCCAGCAAGCTTATGTTCATCTCCATATCTAAAAGATACGAGAAATAACAAGAGAAACTTAGTCAATAAACTAAAGCTCATAATACTTATACAACCACTCTCAAGCTGGTCTAAACCTGGAATATATAGGTTTTCCGGAGTTGCTCAATATGAAGAAATGCTTCTTTCTCTTTCTCCAAGAAATAGAAGCATCATCCTGAGTTTCATAATAAAATTGTGTTCTCAGAGTCCTATCTACCGCTAATGAGAAGATAATCAATATCATTCACTGAACAACAATTTCCACAGTTGTATCTAGTAAATAGTCAAGTTAATGTTATCAGAACGCTTGTACTAATTCAACTAAAATTCTTGACGCAGGAAGCTTTTGATCTCAACTTATCACTCAGAGAAGATGCTTGGACTCCCTACAACATGGAGTTAATGATGGATATTAAGCTGACCTCGTTAATATGGCGTTTTCCGGGCAACCACGCCGCTTTATGCTGCGAGGCGGTGGTGTCACCGTCCACATTGGCTTCCCGAATTTCAACCTCACTGGCTTCGTCGGCTTTGTAAGTGGAGGAAGCTCCGCCGCTACTCCCTCTCTCCCCATCGTAACCGCTGCTGGTCGGACTCGGTGGTTCCTCACCTGCTTCCATTTCCACCGGACGCTCCGCCTTCGACGACGCTTCTTCCTCCTCTATTTCCACTTCTCCGCTAGTTCCCGCCAAAAATTCACTCACCAAACATCCATTGCTGACTCCGCCTTCGTTCCCATTGGACGATACAACAACCTCCGCCGCCGCGTCGTCATCATCGCCGCCGTGGTAATCGGTGTGACTGCCATCAGTCACTTCGCTTGGTTCAGACAAATTCATTGACTCCAATTGACTTCCAACAAGCTCTGAAATCGTCCCCGGATCGGTACCAGGGTTCAGATCGGCGAATTTAGTGCCGGAGGATGAAGGAGAAGAGCTCGAACCTGAAGTCATTTTGCGGAAATCGGTAGAGATTGATTGATTTCAAATAAGAGAGACTGATCTCATCCGACGGCAAGTCGTGTTATGGTTTAGGATCATTGCCTCTGCAAAATCACTTTGTTCACTCGCTCGCATTGAAGAGGAGATGATTCACGTTTTTTTTCACCAATAGATCCAGATTTCAGTCGGATTCTAATTGACCCGATCAGTGACCCATCTATTTGGTCTTAGGCCTCACTAACTAATACGGGCCTAGAGCCTGTTTTCTGCCCAACAGTCGAAGCCCATGAACAATGCCGTACATTTGTGTGATTGGATAATGTCAAATATGCAACTTCTCGTGCCCGTTCTGCTATACAAGTTCGGGTCGATTTCGGTTCTTTCACAGCAAATGATGCATATAAGAACCGATAAAAGTTTGGTTCGGATAAGTTCGATTTTACTCCGGTCTAAAATATAATAACCGTTGTGAATTAAAATATTAACAATTCTGATTTGGATAGAGTATTTCATCCCGAATACCCAAAAGTACTGAAAATATCGAAAATACTGAAAAAAACTTAATTAAAAACAATAAGATACAACTAGTCTTTTGGCATATTGTCAAGCTTAGAAGAAGTTAAAGTAGGTTTTCTTATTGACAATTGAACGTCTGTGCAATCTTTAAGTAAGTCTTAAGATACATTATTAACCTATATTACATTCATGGGCTTCGTTAGGGCCCAATACCCCCCCCTCAAGGTGGCGTGTGTAGATCGCAAACACCCAACTTGAGAATGAAATCGTCGAACTCTTTCTTTCCAAGTGCTTTGGTCATTATATCCGCAAGTTGAAACTTTGTAGAGACATGTTTAGTGGAGATGATACCACAATTGATCTCGTCGCGGATAAAGTGACAATCAAGACCAACATGCTTAGTGCGAGCATGATAAACCGGGTTTGCGGCGAGGTTGATTGCCGAGAGACTGTCCGAATGTAACGGTATAGGATAAGTGCAAGAAATACCCATAGTAGGAAGTAAATCTCGGAGCCAAAGTAATTCACAAACCGTATCCGCCATGGCTCTGTATTCGGCTTCAGCTGAAGACCGAGAAACCACATCATGCTTCCGAGTCTTCCAAGAGATAGGAGAGCCTCCAAGTTGTATAAACTAGCCTGTTAATGAGCGACGCGTTAGAGGACACGAAGCCCAATCAGAGTCACACCAAGCAGACAATACAGAGGAGTGAGAGCACGAAGTAAGATACATTGGCTCGAACGCATTTTGAGATACTTGACAACTCGCAAGGCTGCGTGCCAATGAGCAAGCTGCGGTTGAGCCATGAACTGAGATAGAAGATGTATCACATAAGAAAGCTCAGGCCGTGTGACACTTAGGTAGATTAATCGGTCGACTAAGCGCCGGTATAAGGATGGATCATGTAACGGTTCACCCGTAGGCAAAGGTAACTTGTGATTCTGCTCCAATGGGAAAGCTACAGGTTTTGTACCTAACAAACCTGTTTCGGCGATGATATCCAGAACGTATTTTCGTTGGCAGAAATATATACCACTTGGATTACGAAGAACCTCAATTCCGAGAAAATACCGAAGAATACCAAGATCCTTCATGTGAAAACAAGTGCTTAAATATGACTTAACCTCAGTAATTGCAGCCACAAAAGTTCCTGTAATTATCAAGTCATCAACATAAACAAGCACATGAAGTCGAATGTCGATGCGGGCATAGGTGAACAGCGAGTAGTCCGATAAATTCTGTTGAAAACCGTAGTGTCGAAGAGCGGAGTTAAGCTTTGCAAACCAACAACGCGGCGCTTGCTTTAGACCATAGAGTGAATTCCGTAAACGACAAACCTTGTGTGTGTCGTTTGTTCGGAAACCCGGTGGGAATTGCATGTTTACCTCTTCTTTAATATCGCCATGTAGAAAGGCATTATGAACGTCCATTTGATGGACTTCCCAATTGAGAGATGCAGCTTGTTGTAAGAAGGTTCTAACAATGACCATCTTTGCAACCAGAGCAAACGTATCGGTGTAATCAACACCGGAAGTTTGATTGTTGCCAAGAACAACTAGTCGGGCCTTGTATCGTTCAAGGGAACCATCAGCCTTGTGTTTAACACGATATATCCACTTACAACCAAGAGCCTTTTCCCCCGGTGGCAGCGTCTCAACTGTCCAAGTGCCATTATCTTCAAGTGACTTGATTTCATCTTGCATTGCAAGACGCCAGTGATCATGAATAACAACTTGTTTATAGTGTTGTGGTTCGTAAGAGGTAGTTACTGCAGCGGCATAAACGTTGTAAGAGGCTGAGAATCGAGAGTTTGTGATGTATTCATGAATCAGGTAAGAGGTTGATGAAGACTCAACGTGATGGAGAATATTTGTCACATAATCTGCTAATTTAATCGGTGCCTTTTTAATACGTTAACCACGGCCAAGAGATATTGTGGTATCAATAGGAGGTGGTGGAGACGTCTTTGTTGAAGTGGACGTATCAGGAGCAGCTACAGGAAAGGATTCAGAAGCGCAAGAATCAGAAGCAGAGATGGGATCTGCAAAATCATATGTGGTGTCTGCAAAATCAGAGATGGGATTTGCAGAATCAGATGTGGTGTCTGAAGTGGGAGAGTTTGAATCAGGCTGATATAATTCGTCTGATGAGATTAACGGAGACACAGGTGGTGAAACATAAGCATTATGATCATTTGGCGTACGCAGAGCTGCAGGAACAAAGTGATCAAAAAACTCATCATCGATATGAACAAGACTTGTCTGTAAAGGCAGAGCTGAAGATAACGATGAAGTGAGAGTTGCATAAGGAAATTCAGATTCTAGAAACGAGACATCCCTTGACACAGAGACACGACCAGTAGCTAAATCATAGATACGCCATCCTTTTTGAGAGAACAAATATCCAATGAAGACAAATTTGTGTCCTCTAGCCTCGAATTTATCTCCTCCATGCTTGTGATTATAGACAAAACAGGCACAACCAAATGTACGTAAATGTGTCAAGGGAGGTGGACGATTGTAGATCATCTCAAATGGAGTTTTTCCTTGCAGCAATCGAGTTGGTGTCCGATTAATCAAGTAGCCAGCTGTAAGAGCACATTAACTCCAAAACTCAACAGGTAGATTCGCTTGAAATCGTAAAGCCCGAGCAACGTTTAAAATGTGTCGATGTTTTCTCTCTACTCGACCATTTTGTTGCGGAGTTGCAACACATGACATTTCATGAATGATCCCATGCTCTTTGAAGTAAGACTGTAAACAGACGAATTCGGAACCATTATCACTTCTTATTTTCTTAACCTTTGTCATGAATTGTCGATCAACTAAAGCTAAGAAATTCTTAAGATGATCCGGAGCCTGCTGTTTCGAAGACAACAAGTATATCCATACGGCACGAGAATAGTCGTCAACAATAGTAAAAAAATATCGTGATCCGCATATGGAGGTGGTCCGGTACGGTCCCCATAAATCGCAATGAATCAAATCAAATGCATTAACCGAAGTAGAAGTACTGATAGGAAAATAATCACGTGTTTGTTTCGAACGAATACAAATCTCACATGTCTTTGAATCAAAAACAGAACTACTAAAATCAGAAAGGTGAAGCATATCTAAAGCTTGAGACGAAGCATGACCAAAACGACGGTGCCAGAGAGAGCTTGAATCACTGCCAACCGTAGCTAAGGAGGCTGCAACTTCTACATGCCTTAAGAAATAGTCTGCGATCCTCACTACCCGCTCCAATCAGCATCTTGGTAATGCGGTCTTGAACGATACAAAGATTATTAGTAAATTGGAAGACACATTTGCGTTCTCGAGTAAGTTGTGAAACATATATGAGATGACATTTAAGTCCATCAACATAATACACTGTTTGCAGAGATAGAGTTGGACCAATAATCACAGTTCCATGACGTGTAGACGTTGTAAACTGACAATTCAGGAGACGTATAAGAACCGAAGACATAGAGCAGATGTTATCTAAGTAAGCTAGAGATCCATTCATATGATTGGTAGCCCCGGAATCGAAAATCCAAGAATGAATAAACGACGTACCAGATAACAGAGTGGTAGAAGAAGATGTGCGTTCGGAGAGAAGCTGAACCAAAGTCTGCCATTGCACATTGTTTAAACCCGTTAAACCAAGTCTGTCATCAGCAGAGAAAGGTAGTGATGATGCCGAGGAAGAAACAAGAGCAGTATGATTCGCAGAAGCATGATTCAGACGAACTGAATCGGATTTTGCACGGGAAGACTGATGATGAAGGCGTGAAGACTGAGTGGCAGGACGTTTATTAGCAGTGTTTGTTCGTTTTCCTGGTTTCTCTTCGTACCAAGGAGGATAACCAATTAACCGAAAGCAATTTTCAGCAAGATGACCTTGACGGCCACAATTTGAACAAGTTACAGGACCTGCTCTGTTTTTATTTGAGTGAGAGACAACATTCACGGTTTGAATAGCGAAACTTACTCCATCTGTTTTTTCTTCATGAAGACGACCAAGATACTTTGATTCTTCATCTTGAACAAGGATATTGTAGGCGTCTTCAAGAGAAGGTAGAGAAACGCGTGAGAGTAGTGCGGATTTGACCAGACCGTAAAGATTTTCATCGAGTCCCATTAAGAATTGATGAAGTTTATCCTCTTCGCGTTCTTTACAGACCTCTTCCATTGTCTTTGCTTGTTGATAGTCGGAGAGACTACGCCATAACTGTGTAAGCTTACCGTAATATGATTCAATGGCCATACCCTTTTGTCTACAGTTTGCAAGATCGGTTTTGAGACGTTGAACACGTTGACCGTTCTTGAGACCAAACCGTTTTTGAATATGAGTCCAAAGGGAGTGAGCATCATCCAGGTGCGAGAGAGTCGATGAAAGAGTATCATCGATAGTAAGTTTCATCCACGAGATAATAAGAGCATTATTCGCGGTCCAATCTTCATAGTCGAGAGAAGTCGCAACCGGTTGAGGAATCGATCCATCTACAAATCCGAAATTTTTCCGTGCCGTTAAAGCTAGCCGGAAGTTAGTAGTCCATTCATCGTAGTTAGGACCTTTAAGCAACGGTTTTGAGATAATCGTCCCGAGATTATCTCTAGAGGTGAGATCATAGGGAGAAATGGTGCGGCGAGAAGAAGATGTAGTCTCTGCCATTGATATGAGAAGAAAAATTGAGCAACAACCTTGGAGTAGTTTAGGTTGCTGGCTCTGATACTATGCCAAGCTTAGAAGAAGTTAAAGTAGGTTTTCTTATTGACAATTGAACGTTTGTGCAATCCTTAAATAAGTCTTAAGATACATTATTAACCTATATTACATTCATGGGCTTCGTTAGGGCCCAATACATATTAAGTACAAAGCATCCATATAAATTACAACAAGTTCAAAGCAACAGTACAACTTATACAAGAAGTTAAAATCAAGTAAAAAAACATCAATGGAACGAGTTCAAAGCATATCCATGACAGGAGACATATATAAATACAACTAGTCTTTTGTTTCATTTTTTCTTGGCAAATGACACTCAAAGATCAAATGAAAAAAAGTTAAAATAAAATTACTAGCTAATGAGTTTATATTTAAAAAAGCTATTTATGTATTTTTTTTTTTAAAAAGCATAGTTATGCCTAATCGTTAGAAAAATATATATTGTCAATAGTATTATAATAGATCAATATAAAAACTAAATTATAAACCCAATTTAAAATCATGAATTTGAGGTTTCTTTCTTGTTATTTCTCATGTTTTAGATCATTAACATTTTTTTTTTGCATTCATTTATATATGTTTTGCATTGCAACGTGGAATCAGACATTTTCTACATGAGTTTTGGTTTAATATTATTGAATTAAGTTTTTTTTATTAGATCATGTTCGTATTTTCTAGGAGTTTAAGTTATTTTAATTCTATTTTTAGTCCTTTAGTTAATAAATTATGATAAAAATGACAAAATATAGTGTAAACATAATTTCGACTTTATGTATTTTCATACTTGATATATTTAGTCATATTAACGGTTCATGTCACATATTAACAATAATATAGTTTGTAACATATAACCTTATATTTTGTGTAATCCACTTGTGTCACAATTTAATATTCGAAATGCATGCAGGTTACATATTATAGGCTATAACTAGTGTAACGAGCAAAAAAAAAAATAATTAACTTGGACCAAAATAAGTGAAAAGTTTTATATAATGAGTAACTGTGTGTGATTGTTGTACAGAAAATTAGATAAACTAAAATATGTCATTTTTGCTTATGATTATTGACCCTAGATTTCGTAAGGTAGGAAGTTTAGTTTAATTACTTAAAATCCATATTGTCTTACGTCCTCGATGGTTGCTTTTATTTGACCTAAGGCATATTTTTCAGGGATATGTAATACATGTAAATATTGGTACCTTAAAACATAAAATAGTCAACATATTGGTACGTGAGGGATGCATGTGTAATTGCTTAGGTAAGCATATTTCATTACCAAATACGTGAAAGAGACGTGCTTACAATTCATAACAGATTAACAGCCGATGAATTTTGTTTCAAGTAATATATATTTATATCAAAAAATGAATTTAGTTTTAAGTAACGTATATTTAGATCTAAAAGGATGTTAAACCGGTCCTGGCAATCTAGCAAAAGACACAATCANTAGCAAAAGACACAGTCGATTTAATAAGAAAGATCAAACAATGATAGTTTCATAGACTTATGAATTTAACAAATTAAATTGACGGGGCTATTTGACTATAGCGGTTGATACTAACACTTTTACTTCGGCTAAG